>CALSFV010000131.1:0-157024 GCA_943737045.1 Parapristionchus giblindavisi | reverse complement strand
GGATGGATATCCCCTCCCTTCCTCTATCCCTTCTATCCCCTCTGTCCATCTCCATCTTCTATTCTCTTCTTTAGTCTTCATACTCATGTCATATCTCATGCATCTCTTCCCTATCTCAACTAAGACTTAGACAACCACAAAACGATTCAAGATGACGGAAGATGGGGGAGGGACAGAGGGACAGTGGGACAGAGGGAGAGGGAGACTAGTCTATCACTCAAATCTCAACTCTTTTTATCTCTTTGTCTCTCAATCAGTTGAGATAAGTTTGTTTTGCCTTAGTCTTTCTTATAAGAGTAAATGAATAGATAAAGGAGATGAGAATAGAAAGAAATGATTGGAAGAAGAAGAAGAAGAAGGGGATAAGAGAAGATAGAATAGAATAGAAAGAGTTTGGTGAAAGAAGAAGAAATGATGATGATATCCATATGGTTGAATACACTATACTATCTCTTCTTATTCATTCAATCAATGAATCAATGAATCAATGAATATATTGATTAAGGTTGAATTATCTCCTGATGTAGATCTATCATCAATGGCTAGATTATTAGAAGGATTTAGTGGAGCTGATATGACAAATGTATGTAGAGAAGCATCAATGATGGGATTGAGAAGATTAACTGAAAGTTTAGATGGTGAACAAATAGCTGCACTTGCTAATCAAAAGGTTATCTATTTATATTCATTTGCTTATTATCATTAATTCTCTAATAAATCAATAAATCAATAATGATTGATTCAGGTTGATCTACCAGTAACTCGTGATGATTTATTGACTGCAATCAAAAGAACTTCTCCTTCTGTATCACAAAAAGATGTTGAGAAATATGCTGTATGGATGAAAGAATTTGGAGCTGTTTAGTCACCCTTACCCTATTATCTATTTGTCTAGATTATTGATTGATTAACTTATTAATATACGATACAACATTTAAATGTGATTACGGTTATAAATTGAATTTACGTAAAAAATATTCTAATCACTTTACCTGTATATATTATAGATTCGTTCTTTCTTTTTTTCAATTCGTGATTTATTGATTGATTCATACCCTTTATTATATTGATTGTTCAATAGGAAAACTCACTTATTTATTGATCGATTATCGATTATACAATACAACTCGTCGTAATACCAATGACTCTTTCACTTTAATTGAACGGATATATTGATTGTTTTCATTCATTGTGCCCTTATATGTAATTTAACTTAATTTATTGATTGTATTCTATAGTGTACAAAAATTAAATAAATGTGTCGTAGTCTTTTATCTCTTGTTTGTGGTTAATGTTGTGAAGTTGCGAATGCATTCTTTCCTTATATCGATTACTGTAGATGATAGAGATACTGTAAGTGTACTCAAGTTATGGATTAATATATTAGAGATCGTATCTATGAACGGTGGCAAATCGTTTCCGGCTAACGACGTCACAACCATAGGGAGGGGGGATTTCCTTTGAACTCTTCGCCTACAGTTGTAACGTCACGTATGTCGGCTAACGGATTGCCACTGTTGATAGTGACCTATACTGATTAAGAATGGCTTCAACATCATCGATCCCTTCTTTATCTCGTATTGGATCAACATCTGGAGTTATTATCAATAGAAAGAGACAACAAGGAAATCCATTACTACAGTATGTCAGAGTATGTTATCGATTACTATAATTGTTTACCTTGATCATTCTATTGATTTATTTAGTTGGTACGATATGAATGGGGTGAATGTGCATGTGATATTGAGATTGATTCTACTATTGGTATTGTATATCTTGCTCTATCATATCATAAAGTAAGTTTATTATCGATGACCTATTCATTGAGATTATTGATTGATTCTAGTTACATTCGCAATATGTTCATACTCGTTTAAGTGGAAAAGCAGAGAATAAATATACAACAAAGATTCTTCTCGTTGTTGATAATATAAGTGAGAGTAGACATTCACTGAGGTATACGGTAGATGAAGATTACTGTAGATTAGAATATTGATTGATTACAGGGAACTATCATTACTATCATTTAGATTAGGATGGACATTAATTGTGACTAAAGTATGTTTCATTGATTATTGATTCTGTTATTATTGTTTGATTAAAGGGAATCGAAGAGGCAGCAGAATACATAGAATCATTGAAATTAGCTGAATCAAAAGATACACCTAATGGTAATAGAAAAAGGTACGAATGAAATACACACACTGTCGATGTCTTTTGTGTTGTAATTCATATTTTGTAGTTTATAGTTTGTAGTATGACAATAGTCTTTTCATTGTAGAGAGGGTAATGTACCTAATGATGAAAGAAGTAAACTAGGAGAAGAGGCAATTCGATTAATATCTGGAGCAAGAGGAGTTACAAAGACTGATGCTAAAAAGGTTCATTCATTATTCATTCATATCATTCCATCTAATCATTCCTCTTAAGGTTCTATTATCATTTGGTACTCTATCATCATTAGGAGATGTTAAAGAGACAGATTTGATTCTTTGTGATGGAATTGGACCTATTAGAGCACCCAATCTTGTTGCTTATCTTAATACTCCTTTTGCTAGTTAATAATCAATATCATTCATTATATTATCCTTTCATTCGTATCTTTCTACTTCATACACTCTGTGATATACATTCCGTTATGTGTCAAATTTATCTCACTCATTATATTTCTTCTTTTTTAATATCTCAATTCCATTTGTTCATTCTGGTATCATCAATCATTTGAATAATCTAAATAATATTATTATTATATGTTCTTCTTTTAACTCTTTTATGAATTGCATCGCTTCATTTACTTTTCCATAGTTATAGCATCAATCATATTAGCTTCATTTATCGTAGAATCATATACATATTCCAATACCAATAAAGAATTGTTTGTACATTCTCTATCATTTCTCTCTCATCATTGATAAACGAGTACTCTTTATCACTTCTTTATCATTTATATCAATGATCAGTGTTTCGCTTTACACTATTCCATTATATTTCATTTGACAAAAAATCAAAGATCAAAGATCAATTATGACCATCATCCAATTCAGATATGTCAGATGTTCCTGTAGATGCTAATGCTGGATGTCCCGGAACGGGATCAGCCAATGCTGGAAAGACTAGTTCATGTGAAGGTTGTCCCGGTCAGGTAAGAGAAGATCAAAGATTAACTATTACCATCTGTTAGATTACGGTATCTAGGAGATCAAAGAACAATAATTTGTTTAGGCTTCATGTGCATCTGGTCAAGGACCACCCAAACCAGATGTTAGTGGAGTTATTGATCGATTAAGTGAAGTTAAACATAAGGTATACTGTAGTTTCTATGAAATATATCGATTGGTATGTCCTTGTAGATCCTTGTGATGTCTGGTAAAGGAGGAGTAGGAAAGAGTTCAGTCACTACAAGTCTTGCACTCGCTCTTGCCACTGATCCCAATATCCAGGTATCAACTTTCAATTTTGATCTTTGATCTTTTTATTATATTAATATAACAGTAGTCAAACATTGCTATTCTGTGAAAACATGAAGGAAATGAAATTCCGCTAATTAAACAGTTTCTCTATTGTTATTTGACATTTGTGTATGATATTCATGATATGACTCAAATAAATGATTGTAGTCATTGAATGATTCCATATTCAATACAATTTAATCTATTCACTATATCATATAATCAATATTATTATAGGTAGCAGTATTGGATATTGATTTATGTGGTCCATCGATTCCTCGAATGTTAGGTGTGGAGACTGAATCTGTTCATACTAGTGCAGATGGATGGACTCCTGTTGGGGTACGGTACTATTGATCTTTGATCTTCAAAGATTACGATATTTAATTGAAGGTAAAAGATAATCTATGCGTGATGTCAATTGCATTTCTTCTTGATAATCGTAATGATGCAGTTATATGGAGAGGAGCAAGGAAAGCTGCTATCATCAAACAATTCTTATCTGATGTTAATTGGGGAAAGGTATTCAATGATTACTGTACTTTCTGATTACTATATTCTTATCTATTATAGATTCATTATCTACTAATCGATACTCCTCCTGGAACTTCTGATGAACATATCTCTTCTGTACAATTGTTGATGGGAGTGAGTATACTTTTATTGATTTTTTGATTGATTGAATCAATCAATATTTGATTATAGGCAGGATCAGTAGATGGAGCAATTCTAGTAACATCACCACAAGAGATTGCATTATTAGATGTTAGAAAGGAGGTAATAGATGATATCCCTCTCTGATCAATAAAAGATTCATTTATATTATAGATTTCATTCTGTCGAAAGACAAATCTTCCCATAATTGGAGTAGTTGAGAATATGAGTGGATATAGTTGTCCTCATTGTAAGGTATGAATCAATATTATGAAGAACTGATATAAGTAAGGACTTGAAATGGTATATGAGATGGATGTATTCATTCATGTATAGAACATACTATGAATACTTATGATGAATAGTCTATTTGTAGGAATGTTCTTCACTATTTCCTTCAACAACTGGAGGAGCATCTAAAATGTGTGAAGAGTTTGGAATATCGCTATTAGAATCACTACCATTGGATCCATCTCTAGCTAAGGTATACGGTACTTATCCAAATCACCCAATCAATCAATATTATTATCATCTTTCATTTAGTCATTGGATGAAGGAGGAGATTTCTTTGAATCGCATGGAACTTCCCAACTCGCTCAAAAACTTCTGTCTCTCGCAGAGAAGATCAAGAAGACTTTACCATAATATTATACGGTAGATTGATATATTGATTGATTGTGAAAAGGTTGTAATACTTATGTTGTTTACTTTTTCGTTATACCATACAGATACGTGATAAAGTTTAGTTACAATTTAATATTGTACAGCACTCTTTTACTGTAGATACGGTATACGATATCTTGAGGGATGAATAGAAGATATACGGTAGTAAGAGTACTGTAGATGGTTGGTCATCGAGTTGTTGTTACTGGTATTGGATGTATATCTCCATATGGAAGAGGAATTGATTCATTATGGAAAGGATTAATGTCTAATCATGGAGCACTTAAATGGAATAAAGAATTAGATCATGTTGTTGGACAGGTATACGGTAGAGAGTACGGTAGATGGATTACTGTATGAGTATTTAGGTATCAGATGATGTAATGAAAGATATACCACAATCAGAGAGAAGAGAAAAGGGACGAGTTGCTGTATGGAGTGAATTGGCTGCACAAGATGTAAATATTGATTTGTGATTCTTTGAGTGATTAATAATCGATTAGTTGAATGAATATATTATTGATATATTGATTGGATGATTGGATGATATATTAAGGCTCTTCGTGATGCAGATGCAGAGGGAATAGATCATATAGATACAATTGTCAATGTGGGTACAGGAGTTGTTGATCTTGAATTGATTGGAGATGTATCACAGGTCTCTCCTTCTTTATCTATATTATTATAATCATTGAATTAAGTTGTTTCGTGATGGAAAAGGTCGAAGGACAAGTCCTTTCTTTGTTCCTCGTATTCTTAATAATATGAGTGGAGGATATATTGCTATGAAGTGAGTCTCACAACGATTATCCATGGTATACTGTAGTATTCTTCCCTTTAAGATACGGTATGAGAGGAGGTGTTGAATGTATGAGTACAGCTTGTGCTACTGGTGTACATAGTATTGGATCTGTCTATCATAGGATACGATATGGTAAGTGAAGGATACGGTATATTATCAGATTGAATAGATTAGAGAATATGCAATATATAAACGAATAATTATGTTAACAATCAAATTAAACTTTGACATGAATTTTCGTAATCTGTGCCCGAATTTGAGAATGAAAATGACTTGAAATGAAAAGGATTATCGGAAGATTGAAATGTAGTATATATGAAGTATTATGATGAGTGGTATACACTAACTCATATATGTATATCATCCTCTTCTTCCTCTTCTTCTTCTTCTTCTTCTTCTTCTTCTTCTTCTTCTTCTTCTTCTTCTTCTTCTTCTTCTTCTTCTTCTTCTTCTTCTTCTTCTTCTTCTTCTTCTTCTTCTTCTTCTTCTTCTTCTTCTTCTTCTTCTTCTTCTTCTTCTTCTTCTTCTTCTTCTTCTTCTTCTTCTTCTTCTTCTTCTTCTTCTTCTTCTTCTTCTTTCTTCTTCTTCTTCTTCTTCTTCTTCTTCTTCTTCTTCTTCTTCTTCTTTCTTCTTCTTTCTTCTTCTTCTTCTTCTTCTTCTTCTTCTTCTTCTTCTTCTTCTTCTTCTTCTTCTTCTTCTTCTTCTTCTTCTTCTTCTTCTTCTTCTTCTTCTTCTTCTTCTTCTTCTTCTTCTTCTTCTTCTTCTTCTTCTTCTTCTTCTTCTTCTTCTTCTTCTTCTTCTTCTTCTTCTTCTTCTTCTTCAAGGTTCAGTTCGTCGTGGAATTGTTGGAAGTACAGAGGCTGCTGTTACTCCAATGGGAATACATGCTTTTGATAGGTATGATGATATACTAGAAGTAGATCAATCAATATATTGATTGATTGATTGAAGGATGAGAGCACTTGCAAGAGGAGAAGATGCAATTAGTTGTCCATTTGATGAGAAACGGTAAGAGATGATATCCCACCACGAATGAAATGGATTACGGTAATCGATATAATATATTATAGAAAAGGATTCATAATGAGTGAAGGTAGTGCATTTTTATTTCTTGAACGAGAAGAAGATGCTAAGAAAAGAGGAGTACAAATATATGCTGAGATTAAAGGATTTGGTTAGTTCAAATGAGATTACGGTAGTTCACAAGGATAAGCATACTGTAGAAGATAAGAGAATACTGTATTATTGATTGATATATTCAGGAATATCATCAGATATTACACATATAACATCTCCTCCTGATGATGGAAATGGAATAAGAATAGCTATGGAAAGAGCTATAAGAGATGGAGAATGTACACCTCATCAGGTATATCGTAGAATGATTGTATTGATTGATTCTAGATATCTTATTGATGGATTCTAGATATCATATTGATTGATTCTAGATATCATATTGATTGATTCTAGATATCATATTGATTGATTCTAGATATCATATTGATTGATTCTAGATATCATATTGATTGATTCTAGATATCATATTGATTGATTCTAGATATCTTATTGATTGATTCTAGATATCTTATTGATTGATTCTAGATATCTTATTGATTGATTCTAGATATCATATTGATTGATTCTAGATATCATATTGATTGATTCTAGATATCTTATTGATTGATTCTAGATATCATATTGATTGATTCTAGATATCATATTGATTGATTCTAGATATCATATTGATTGATTCTAGATATCATATTGATTGATTCTAGATATCATATTGATTGATTCTAGATATCATATTGATTGATTCTAGATATCATATGTGAATGCTCATGCAACATCAACTCGTATTGGAGATGGAGCTGAAGCTAATGCTATCCAATCTCTTCTCACTCATTCTCCATCTGTATCTAGTAATAAAGTATACGGTAGTCATTCATTACGGTTAATTTATCAGTCAATATTCAGGGACATCTTGGTCATCTCCTGGCAGGAGCTGGATCAATAGAAACATTAGCTACAGTACTCTCACTTCATGAGAAAAGATTACCAATTACATTGAATCTATCGAAAAGCGATTGTAGTCCTATTAGACATGTTGAAGATGGAGAAGAAGTAGAGAAAGAAGGTATACGATAGATGATATTGATTGATTGAATCATATACGGTAGATGATATTGATTGATTCATTCATATACGGTAGATGATATTGATTGATTGATTCATATACGGTAGATGATATTGATTGATTCATTAATATAAGGTAGATGATATTGATTGATTGATTCATATACGGTAGATGATATTGATTCATACATTCATATACGGTAGATGATATTGATTCATACATTCATATACGGTAGATGATATTGATTCATACATTCATATACGGTAGATGATATTGATTCATACATTCATATACGGTAGATGATATTGATTCATTCATTCATATACGATAGATGATATCATTTGATTCATTCATATACTGTAGATGATATTGATTCATACATTCATATACGGTAGATGATATTGATTCATTCATTCATATACGATAGGTGATATCATTTGATTCATTCATATACTGTAGATGATATCGATTGGTTCATTAATATACGGTAGATGATATTGATTGATTCATTAATATACGGTAGATGATATTGATTGATTGATTCATATACGGTAGATGATATTGATTGATTCATTCATATACGGTAGATGATATTGATTGATTGATTCATATACGGTAGATGATATTGATTGATTCATTCATATACGGTAGATGATATTGATTGATTCATTAATATACGGTAGATGATATTGATTGATTGATTCATATACGGTAGATGATATTGATTGATTCATTCATATACGGTAGATGATATTGATTCATACATTCATATACGGTAGATGATATTGGTTGATTCATTCATATACGATAGATGATATTGATTGAGTGATTCATATACGGTATATGGTAATGACTAGATCATGCGGTAAAGTAGGCCCGAAGAAGAGATTAGGCCCTCCGGACTGAATTGGCCTCAAAATATCACTGGCCTAGCAGTGATAACCCGCAGGACTTCGTGTGCCTTGAATAACGGGTTCTACCTCTACCTTTTACCTTTACGGTATATGATATTGATTGATTCATTATATACGGTATATGATATTGATTGGTTCATTAATATACGGTAGATGATATTGATTGATTGATTCATATACGGTAGATGATATTGATTGATTCATTCATATACGGTAGATGATATTGATTGATTCATTCATATACGGTAGATGATATTGATTCATACATTCATATACGGTATATGGTAGTGATTAGATCATGCGGTAAAGTACGCCCGAAGAAGAGATTAGGCCCTCCGCACTGAATTGGCTTTGAAATATCACTGGCCTAGCAGTGATAACCCGCAGGACTTCGTGTGCCTTGAATAACGGGTTCCACCTTTACCTTTTACCTTTGCGGTATATGATATTGATTGATTCATTAATATACGGTAGATGATATTGATTGATTGATTCATATACGGTAGATGATATTGATTGATTCATTAATATACGGTAGATGATATTGATTGATTGATTCATATACGGTAGATGATATCGATTGATTGATTCATATACTGTAGATGATATTGATTCATTCATTCATATACGGTAGATGATATTGATTCATTCATTCATATATGGTAGATGATATTGATTGATTCATTCATATACAGTAGATGATATCGATTGATTGATTCATATACTGTAGATGATATTGATTCATTCATTCATATACTGTAGATGATATTGATTCATTCATTCATATACGGTAGATGATATTGATTGATTGATTCAGATGCATTGGCTCTAGTGAACTCATGTGGATTTGGAGGAACAAATGCTGTATTATTGATTAAAAGATATTCATCATAAGTGAATAATTAATCGATAAATATAGATCAAATCGATATAAGTACAAGATATATTATATATTATGTTTCATCTTCAACTTTTGTATGATAGATTCATATATAAAAGACATTTATTGGATGAATAGAAGAATAAAATGAATTGATTGATTGATATGATACATACTATATCATACTCTTTCACGATACATTTCATCTCGTTCTCTATCTCCTCTCCCACTCCTTTCTCTCTCTCTATCCCTCTCTCTTTCCCCTCTCTCCCTCTCCCTCTCCCTTTCTCCCCTCTCCCTCTCCTTCTTCTTCCCCTTCGTTGTTTTAACCCTTGTAGCATTCCTATTATGATCTCCTTGACTACTACAACCACTTCCAAGTAATTCTCGTGCATCCATTGATACAGACTGAAATCAATCGATAATCATCATCATCTACAGTATACTTACTCTCGTTGCAGGACTTCTTTCTCTATCAATTGATTTTCTTGTTTTCTTAGAAAAAGAAAGACGTTTAACATTTCTATGTTTCTTATGAATATGAGGAGTAACAGGTTCACTTAACATAAGTTCTTCATCTTCTCGTCCTTTTCTTAAATCATATTTGGTCTCATACAATTTATTTGATTACTGTAACTAACTTCGTTTGTGATCTACCATCTCTTCTTCTCTTTCGTGGAGTCTCTTTAGGTTTCGGTGGTGGTTTGATTATATATCGATCTGAGATTATAACTACTGCTCTAAACGGAGAAATATTGATTGATTTATTGATTGGTTTATTGATTGATTACCGATAAGTTTGTAGAATGATGATAAGCGCATTCTTACAAGTGAAGAAGATCATTGTATAATTGGAAAGACGATAGAAGAACATGAGATATACTCGAACCTAGAGACTACGATATAGGATCCTGTATTATTGATTGATGGAATTACCAGAAGGAATGGAATATCTTGAAGAACATTAGCTAATACAATAGCCCATAGATCAACATCATGGGTCATCTAAATAGATTACTATAATAGTTGATTACGGTAGGATTGATCACCTTTAATATTCCCGATGATTTCCTTCTCTCGACATAATCATCGATCTTTGTAATAGCCACTCTCATCTTTCGTGCACGACTTACAGTAATAACAAAAGGAAATTGAAGAAGTGAAAGCTGATATTGATTGATTGATGGAGTAGATTACGGTAGTGATTACTGTACCGTCCATGCAAATAATACAACATGTTGTATGGTACGACTCTTATAGACAACAGATTCTTTGAATACATCGAAGAATTCGACAATATCAGAAGCTATAGCCTATAGGAATGAAGAGATTAGAAGAGCAAAGGAGAATAGAGGGACATACGAGATATGCAAGAAGAATCTGTGATAGTTGTTCAGATGAAATATCTCCCTTGGGAAGAAGCCAACGACCTACGATCAATACTACTAACATTACCTATGATACAAAACGATTATTGATTGATTCATTCGGTTACAGTATACCTGTTCAACCATTTGCACTCTAAGACCTTCTTCTTCTTCTCCCATTGAATCTGAAATGATAAACTTAATATATTATTGAAATATAGAACCAAATATATAGAAGAATGATTATCAAACCTAACGTTCTCTTAGCTCTTACATCACATAAATGTCTCTCTAACATCCATATAGGGGGAGCTGTGGCAAGTACATACAGTAAGACTGATGTACAAAACCTAAATCATTGATTAATTGATCTACCATTATTGATTGATTGAGATATTAACCATTTCCTTTCATCTCCAGCTCTCATTATGATGGTATGTGATCCTTCGAAGACTACAAGAAGAATAAGAAGAGCAAATCCCCATAACCATTCTGCTTCTGTTACTTGAGCTGTTTGCCATACCTTACCCATTCAATTATTGATTGATTGAGATATAGAGATACCGTAGCGACTGAATGAATAACAAAAAGAAGACGAGCAAGAAATGCTCTTGATATATTCCATAGAACGGAAGCTGCTTCAAAGGTTGATTTAGGTGCATGATCAACTGATATCACTAATTGATTATTGATTAGTTTAGTAAACATATTTATTGATTTGACTTACTGATTTGATAAGATTACGGTAAGGTTGAGAGAAGAGTGCAATAGTGGAGGCGGGGTGACAAAGATTGTAGAAGAATGTAAAAGGGGGAGAGAAAGAGAATAAAGAAGAAAAAGGATAAAGAGACGTCGATTATGAATGCTTCTATCTTTATCTCATGGGAATTTAAAGAGTCGAGAGAAGTTAAGAAACGAAGTCATCACTCTTCTTCACTATCTCAATCTCATACAACCAAATAGTTGAGAACAAAAAACCTTCTCATTCAATGGTAGTCAATCCAATCTACAGCTAACATTTATATCTACGCTTACTGTATAGCATACGCAATACAGACGTGTCCGGGATATATTTCTTCACATACGTGTCATAAATTCATAAATTCTGATGCAACAATCAATGTAACACCTTAATGACTTGCTTAAAAAATATTAAACATGGAAAATAAGTAATTAAGTAAATTCTATTACAGTAATCCCAAAATATATTTTGAGTACAGCGACTCTTGCAACGATATACGTGAAGTCTTCTCTCGACATAGTAGATTTTAAACCTTTGCGAAAATCCCGCTTCGAAAATGAAAATAAATTAAATTCTTCTTTATTTTGTATTAAGTGTCATGTAAATCATTTTAAATGGGTAAAATATCATCATTATCTATGCAAATCTTACGTCGAACGTGTTTTGATCGTATTTTTCCTAATTTGTTTTTAATCGACTTGCATATCTTCATCCTTCATTTTAAGGCTTCTTGGGTCAACCACACTAAGCCAAAATGACTATCTCAAAAAACAATAAGATGATGCAGCACCTTAACTTTCAAATGAAAGTGGTGCTGCAGGATGGACGAACTTTTGTCGGATATTTCAAAGGTAAGTAGGTATCTATTATGTTAGCGTTAGTAACATGACTACAGTGATTTTGATATGAATAATATGAGTTATTCAGCGTTCGACAAGCACATGAACATCTTGCTCTCCGATTGTGAAGAGTTCAGACAGATCAAACCGAAAGCAGGCAGAAAGAATGACGGAGAAGAGAAGCGAACACTTGGCTTCGTTCTGTTGAGGGGAGAGCACATCGTTTCTCTCACTGTTGCGGGACCTCCTCCTAAGGATGAAGATTCAGCTCGTCTTCCTAAGGCTGGAGGTCTTGGTGGACCTGGACAGGCTAAGGCTGCTGGAAGAGGAATGCCCATGCCTCCTATGCCTGGTGGAGCTCCTCCTCCTGGTCTGCAAGGACAGGTATCATGTTGATAACTATTATAATATATATTAAATCATTTGAAAGGGTTGTTCTTTTTTGGGGGGACAAAAGTTTGGCACTACTTTGTTGTTATACGGTGCACTGTAATTGAATTTATGCTTATACAAACAAATTGTAGGTGCGTGGAGTAGGAGGACCTGGTATGGGAATGATGATGCCTGGATTCGGTGGACCTCCAGGTGTTCCTCCAATGGGTATGCCTCCTCGTCCATATTAAATGATGAACATTTTATAATCTGATTCTCATTCCTCAATTAAGTTAAACCATTGTTGTGTTATATTTGTCAACTTTTACTGATCTATCATTATTATTTATCTATGCTTGTTATGTTACCAAGTAGTCTCTTTTATATGTAATTTCTTTACGAATTTTGGTTCATCATGTATTTTCTGTTTCTCATAAGATGTTCCAAGTCCCTCAATACTCATGAACTGACGATTAAAGGTTACTCTCTCAGTATTGTTCATACATTGATCTCATCCGATTGAGGCGGTATATTATATCGATTGAAAATGTACAAATAAGCTTTATTATGTAGTTGTATAGAGCGTAGCCATGCCTCCCAAGAAGAATGTAGTGGAGGAGAGGCCACCTCTCATTGGACGACTTGGAACCAACCTTAAGGTATCCTCAGTTAATTAATTTCTTCAATAGGTCTTACTCCTATCAAAGAAGAACAGTTTAAAGATCAAATTTTTTAACGAAGATGTGAATTAGTCAATTTGCAAACTGTTTGATTGTTGTGAAGAATTAAAGAGTATTTCCAATCAGAGAAAATATTTTTGATCAAACTCATGTATTGAAAAGTATACGATTGAATATTCAGATGGGTATCCTGGGTCTACCCAATGTTGGTAAAAGTACATTCTTCAATGTTCTTACCAAATCGGCCATTCCTGCTGAGAATTTCCCTTTCTGTACCATCGATCCTAATGAGGTAACCTATCATTGACTTATCATTTAACAAATAATTATCTCTGAAGGCTCGCGTCGCTGTTTCTGATACTCGTTTTGATTGGCTCGTTGACCACTACAAACCTGCCAGCAAGGTATTCCTTTTATTTCAATGATGAACTTCTGACATGTATTTGTTGCGTCGCCTCTTCCGTTAACTCCATCGCCCCGCAGCCAAGATATCATTGCTGTTGCGTATTATTCGCATTACCTATTTACCTCATTTTACGTAAAAGGAATCAGAGATTGATTTGGTTATCGGATATCGAAATAAGCGCGTTACTTTGCGAATCGTCCTATAATTGCCTATAAATGAAGGTATCAGCATTCTTGAACGTGACGGACATTGCTGGTCTAGTGAAGGGAGCATCAGAAGGACAAGGATTGGGTAATGCATTCCTATCTCATGTATCTGCTTGTGATGCATTGTTCCATCTATGTAGAGCATTTGATGATGAAGATGTTATCCATGTTGAGGGTGATGTAAGTTTCATTCAATCTTAATCAATCAATAATGGATTCATGTAGGTCAATCCTGCTCGTGATCTTGAGATCATCTGGAATGAACTTATCCAGAAGGATCTACAGTATCTCGAGGGTACGGTCAAGAAGCTAGAAGGTTTAGTTGTAAGAGCTAATGATAAGACTAAGAAGGTATCGTCATTCATTATCTATCCTCACACTAATCAATTATGGTTAAAGGTTGAATATGATACTCTGAAAAGAGTTCAACAAATCTTAACTGACGAGAAAAAGCCTCTTAGACATGTAAACTGGAATGAGAAGGAGATTGAAGCACTCAATAAGGTTAATGATCCATTCTGATTATTGATTAATTCATATCATATTACTGTTTGTCTAAGACGTTTACCACTTATTTCTTTGTAGCATCTTCTTCTAACTTCTAAGCCTATCGTATATCTAGTTAATCTCACTGAGAAGGACTATATCAGAAAGAAGAACAAATGGCTCCCTAAGATCAAGGTACATATTGATTTCTCATTTGATTCAATTACAGTATGAATTAAGGAATGGATCGATAAGAATGATCCTGGAGCAGTACTCATTCCATTCTCTGGTATTCTTGAGGCTAAACTCATTGATATGCCTGCTGATGAAGGTGCTAAATATCTTAAGGATGTAAGCTATTACTTTCAATCTAATACTTCTTAGTAACACGTAGTACAAAAGAGTAAGTCAGATATAGAGGGAACTCCCTCACAATTTCTTATTCTTTAGTCTCTTACTTGAGAGATCCTTTTTCTCCATTCAATATAACGGTAGAACTCGAACTTGATGATATAATATTATAATAACTGGTAAACACTGAACAGAATAACATTTAACGAAGAAGATGAAAACCGTAGATGATTAACATATAACGGACGATAAGTGGTGTGCGATAAATAAAGTAGATATAATTAGTTACACCGTACGAAATGTCCAACATCCTCTTCAGAGTTGGGATTCTTGATTGCCAAAATACCTACATTTTTAAAGTTTACTAAAGCAAAAACACTTAAATTTTTGTTTTGGGTAATATTATTGATTTATTGATTACAGAATGAAACATCATCAAATCTGGACAAGATTGTTCATACTGGATACAAAGCACTTCAATTGGAGTATTTCTTCACTGCTGGTGCTGATGAAGTGAAGGCATGGACTATTCAGGTCAATCAATTATTTTATTCATTAGACATGCTATCAATGAGTCTAATCCATTATCAAGAATCATTTCATTTCCTTCAAGATCATTCAACGAAGATACTGCTTTATATTAGTTATAATAAGGTATAATGGTTATAGAAGGGAACAAAGGCTCCACAAGCAGCTGGTCGAATTCATACTGATTTTGAGAAGGGATTCATTATGGCTGAAGTGTTCAAAGTGGCTGATTTACAAGAGTTGGGAGATGAAGCAAAGGTTATTGTTGTACCCTGTATCCATTCATATAAAATTGCTTGTTATTTAGGTGAAAGCAGGAGGAAAGTATCGTCAACAAGGAAAGACTTATGTTGTAGAAGATGGAGATGTCATTCTATTCAAGTTCAATGCTGGAGCTGGTTTGACTGCTGGAAAGAAGAAATAAGATATCCCTATCTTGCCGATCTTTCTCCTTTTCATGTTTTGTTGGAATAGTAAAAGATTGTTAATTGATTGCTTGTTATCAGTATCATGTTTTGATAGAGTTGGTAAATGTTGTTCTTGGGGATTATGCGTCTGCTTTGTTTTCTGTTACTGTTTTAACATTAGAGTATAATATATTGAAATTGGATGGATAAATACTTGAATGATTAAATCTTATTCAATCGTTTTTGCTCAAAAGAGTGCCGATCGGTTGACGGTGACTACATGAGAGTGTACATAAAGAGAAGAGAGAAGAGGAGATATGAGCGAGATTAGAGAGTGAGTGAAGTGTAGAGAGCGTTAGACAAGTAGAGTGGTTGAACCGCAACGCGTGAGAGATGCGTTGCGATGGTAGAGGCGGGGCAGTTCAGTCGCCCCTCCCATCGTGATGTCGGAGACGCCCATTCTACCGAAACCTGGAGGAGGAGTGCAGAAGGTCATTTTGATACCACAACAAGCTCCTCCTCAACAAGTATATCTACTACAACCAACAAGTAGTCATGGATCACAACCGGTGAGAATTGATATGATGAATGATCATTGATAGTCAGTGGTTTATTTCCATTTTAAGATCACATTCATACCTCTTATCCAAGGGGAACAAGGTAATACTGGAGCATCATCCAGTGGAAATGGAGGAGGGAAGAAACAGATGACACATCTTCAACCTATGGCATCATCTTCATCATCTGGTGAAATAATAGATAGTGGAAAGGCTGGAAGTGGTAATAGTGGAGGAGGTACGAGTACTACAGGATCAGCTAGTCAACAACGAATAACTCTTGGTATGTCCTATATCCAATCTTTCATTCTAATTCCCCCTATGTATGTGGTTGCTTCTATCTATCTCTATCTCGTACACTCAACCTGTTTCATTCTCCCTTCCCATACTTGACTAGCCCCCTCTTACACAATTAAGAATATGAAGATATCCCGTTATAGAATGTGACTAACTATTACATTACCTAGTCATATGAATACATATAATCAATATTTAAAATAGTAAATAGATATGGTAGTAGTCTCCGCCCAATCGATCCACCCCCTACTCTCGTCCCTCTCTTTACTCCCTCTTGGTTGTTCTTCTCTCGAGTGAAAGAAGGGGAGGGGAGGCAAACAGGGCGTGGTCTCTATGTGTGTATAGAAAAGAGAAGAGAAGAATAGGGGCGGATGAATGAAGAAGAAGAATAAAGATTGATCTACTCAAATAGAATATACTTGATTATAGGTAATCTTCACTTTCAACAAGATCCTAATGATCCTCAGAAATGGATCATTACTAATGATGCTGCTGGAGGAACTTCTACTGATGGAGTTGATGTAAGTACTTATTCATTATCATATAAACAGTCAATGAAATGAAGGAATGGATACATGATTCAATATCTTTGATTGAGATTAAATGAAATATTATTGTAGATGGTACATGAAGAAGAAGAAGGACTAGTATTACCAACTGGAGGAAGTGATTATGAAGGTGATAGTGGAGGAGAACAAAGATATGAACCTAAGACTAATAAGAGTTGGTCTGCTGAAATAGGAGCTGATGTTTGTATTTCATTCATTCACAATTTAAATCAATTAATACTATTGATTCACTAATGAATCAATTATTTCAGATGCCAAAGAGATGTGCATGCACATGTCCAAACTGTCAGAACAATGTTGGTAAAAAGTAAGTGATTATTGATTGATTCAGATAATCTTATCGATCGATTGATTGATAGTTTTATCTTGATTACAGTGCGGAAGGAAAGAGTCGATTGCATATCTGTCATTTGTGTCAGAAGACTTATGGAAAGACAAGTCATCTAAGAGCTCATTTGAGAGGTATTTAATTGTTATTATTTATTTATTTATTCTTTATTCCATCAAATATATATAAAATAGGGTGATGTGTATGTGTACATAGTATATCAGATTCCCTCCGTAGATAAATGGGATCTCGAGGTATCCATCCCCTCGAATTATATTATTTTTATCATGTAAAGTTTAATTTTTAAAAGTTGGTCAACAAAATTGAGCGTATGAAAAAAGTGCCAAAAAGTCATTTTAGATTATTTTTGAGCGTGCGCATGGTTTTCAAGTTTATCGCGCGGTATTTGCCAAAAATTAGTATTTTCATTTTTCTCAGGCCACGTAGTTTATAAATTTAAACTTAGCATGTCTGATATTACATATTCCATTCTCAATATTTGTAGGAGATGGAGGGATCTCTTGTTAACGGGGCAATCTGATGTACTGCACTGTCATGCATTCAGTCCTATATTCTTTTATCTATTCTATTGATTATTCAGGTCACGCTGGAAACAAACCATTTGCATGCGATTGGAATCATTGTCAGAAGAGGTTTACTAGGTTAGTATCATGAATCGTTAAGTAGATAGACTGAATACCGTATACTTATCTATTCGTGTTAAGATCGGATGAACTTCAACGACATCGTCGAACTCATACTGGAGAAAAACGATTCACTTGTACTCATTGTGGGAAGAAGTCAGTTATTTATTTATTTATATTTTCTTTATTTATATTTTATCTTTTTTTAAAATTTATATTCTTTAGTTGAATAGTTACTTTTAGATGAATATACTTATCTGTATAATATAATAATATTTTAGATTCATGCGATCTGATCACTTAACGAAACATGAACGTACTCATCAATCGACACGAACATCTATTATGACAGCTCCTATTAAGTTGCAACACAACTAATCAATCAATAATTGTATCAATCGATCTACTTCATTATTGATCTATTCATTCATTTGTTCTACAATTCAACTCAACCCTTGACTATCTCATTCCTTGGTGGCAAATACAACAGAATTCATATTGAATTGTATCTATCTATCTATTAATACCGTATCCTCTAATACATCTATTGTACCCTTACCGTATCCTATCATGGACTTCCGGTTCCTGTATCAAAACGGGCCATATTTTCTCTTATCTTTGATTATATTACACCTCTTCTTCCTTTTTCATTCAATGATTCCTTCATCTAACATTTAATGCTCTATATATCTATATACATTGTTTCTATTATTGAGTAGTTCATAGAATTATCAATCAATATTCTTTCTTTTCTTTTGTTACTTCTAGTACCTATATACATTCTGCTACATTGATCATACACATATTCATTTTGTCGCATGTACCGTTTTTGCTTAGTCAATTATTTAATCAATAAATCGATTGTAAATTTTTATCGATTGTAGTCATTTCAAGCAAAACACAACGAACTTAACACTTCACAAAAGAAATATATGACAATGAGAGCGTAAGGATTATTTTCATAAATGAGAGGGAAGAATATTGAAATGATCTATTTATTCTTAGATTCATATATAAGAAACTACACGATAAATGATATATTGTTAACTATGAACAGACGATCAAGAAGTTAATCTCTAATATCAGCTCAAACAATTTCTCTCATAATTGCTAAATAAACGTATGTACTCGATATGTTTCATTTGATAATTTTATATTGCCGTCTATGAGATCTTTTATGATATGATATGAATAAACTATGGAAGACTAAGAGTAGATAATGATTGAGTTATGAAGATATGACTAGATCTCAATGTACTCTTTATAATCTTTCTCATTTCTGATCTAATAAATAATTTAGCTAATCGATCAGATGATGATCTACTCTTTAATGTTTGGAATATAGTCATTGATGAGAAAGGAGGAGGAGTTATCAATGGACACAATCGATATTGTGATAGATCATCACTAAACTCATTTGATACTGGTAATTGAGATAAAAGAATATAATTACTCCCTTAATCAATATCAATTATCGATTAATAATTATTGATTGATTAGGCATACCTATAACTCTTTCGAATGATAAATAATCTTTCTCAATTAATGATATATTGACTACACTTCCATTAGAGAAGAAGGCATCCGGAGAGACCAACCTGTATTCATATAGATAATGAATGAATGAATAGATATAAGTATTTACATTCTGAATGAATGTCTCCTCTTAGGTTCATTATCTCTATTCATTAGATTCTTTAATGGAAGTTCTGATTGATATGGAGGATTAAATAGAAATAGAGGAAGAAGAGTTACACGAAGAACTAATGTACATGAACAACGAGGAGATGATGGAAGTAATAGACCCGATAGACTGGTTACTGTAGATAGATAGAGATTACTGTAGATTAGATATACAGTATACCATGAAGAGATAAAGAGATTAGACCATCACTAACAAATGATGCTGATGTACGAATCTTGATAAATGATATTGATGATGTCTGAAATCAATCAATAACAGGGGGATAATGAAAGGATTACTGTACATCGTGATAGGATGAAGAATAATCTGCAAGTTGAGAATAAAATTGAAGAATGAGATCTTTTGATGATTGAGAATAATAATAAAGTTGACGAAAGAATGGAGAATCACATTGAGTTACACCAAGTACATCACAACATACTTGAATTGCATCCTGAACTGATTATTGATTGATTCCTTGTCTAGATATACTGTAACTTACATAAATAAATCGATAATAAGCCTCATTTTGTCCTTGTTTCAGATGTTTCTGAATCCTTGTAGAAAGATGAGCAATAATAAGAGAATGAAGTGAATTGATTAGAGTTGAATCGATATCATGATTAGATATTGAAGATATCTTATCCATATCATGACCAATCTAATCAATATGAAGATGAATGAATTGAATGAATGAATATACCTCATCTAATCGTTCATCATCACTAATATCTCTCATATATGAAGTCAATGTATTCTTTAATTCATTCTTATCCATTAAAATCTTTTGTGTTATTCTTTCTAATCCTTCTCTTGTTCGAATTTCAACAAGAATTCCCATTAGGGAATCACGAGAATGAATACACTACAATAAATATTGATTGATTATTGATTATTCATTGATCAAACCTTTTCGATTGTAGTGTGAATAAGTTTTTCAGATGTTTCCACAACAGCTTTTCCATCTTTATCATGAAATAACTTATCGATCGAACAAAATCTTTTCCAATTATCGATTAGAAATGACATTGATTGTTCCATTGCATTCAATGCACGAACTGTACGAATTTCACGAGACTTAAATTAGATTTTATTAATAAAAATATATTTAATAATGTGAATATTACCTTGAGATCTCCTTCTCTTGATGAAAATTGTAGTAGATGATTAGAATATGACATTAGATTATCACAATAAATCTATAATTGAAGAGATTTATTGATCTTTGATCTTTGATTGAATGAACTCTTACATTAACAACTCTAATTGTAACAATGATTAGATTATGTGAAAGTGTGAGAGAAAGACGAGAAAGATCATCAGAAATAGCCTTTTGTATACAAAGAAATGAATAAAGAGAAGAAGGAAGAGATCCATCAGAGATTGAAGAATCATCTAATGAACTACAACGGGAGAGCATCTCTCTATAAAAAAGGTAAATATAATCAAATCAAAATATTTTTAAAAAATATCAAATATTTTACAGAGAAAATTCGATCATTTTGGAATTTCGTAATATTCAAATTTCGAAGGAAAAAAATCATGATAAAAAAAATGTTTCACACCGTAATATTATGGAATGAAATAAGTTTGAAATTAAATTATCTCATTTAGAATATGAATAACCTTGATAGAGTAGACCATGTTGTAGACCAATATATGGGACATTCTTCAAATAGATCTTCCTTCATCTCCCAATTACTCTTTTTCCCTTGAGAAACACCCAAATCTTCAAGTTTATGTAGTGACTAAATTTTTATTATTATTTAACTTAATAAAATAATAATGAAACCTCAAATAGTCTCATAGTTATTTGTGATACTTTAGTGACATCATCACTTTTACTTCTTCTTCTCATTTCATTCAAATGATAAGAAAGTACATTTGAAATGAAATTATTCACCTTTAAATATATTCATTTAATGATTAATTAATGAAACAATAACCTTATCATCTAATGCAGTTGTTACAATACAAATGTAATTGATATGAAATTGATCATAGAATAATTCACATATCTAGATTCCATTCATTAATTCCTTCATCCATATATTATAATGTACCTCCTTATGTTGTTTCAATAAATTAGTTATTCTATCGAAAATAAAATATGTTTCTTTTTCTTTTCCTTCTGATAATGAACATTCCCATAGAAGATTCTGCTCACACCTTCAATATATTAATGATTAATATAAATAATAATAATAAATAATACCATTGATGAACACTCAATGTCAATTTATCAATCAATATTTCCCTTAATATTTCAGATGGATCAATTTCATCAAATTCTTCCCATTGTGGAAGAACACATAATGTCATTACATCTCTAAATAATATTGATTATTTGATTGAATATTTTTGATTTATTGATTACTTCAATGAATTATTAGTATTTCTAAGATTCTCAGCTCCAGTTGGAGGAAAATATTGATTAGATGGAATTTGTTTCAATTCAAGTCGAACTCTTTCTGCTACACAATTTCTTACATGACGAAGACATCTTTTCTATAACCAAATCAATAAATCAATAAATATTATTGATTGAATTGATTGGACTTAACTATTAATCTCCGTCCATTCTCTTCTAATGGAATATTGGATGAGTATTGAGATAATTGGAGTAATTGATCCCTTTAAGGACTAATTTGATGAATAGAATAGATAGAAAGGAGGAATGAACCTAAGTGCTCCATCTTGAATATTGGGATGATTCCATTTAAGATAAACAGCTATAGTAAGAAGACGATGAAGTATTGGAGGAAGAGAATAATAAACAAATGGATAATGAAGAAGAAAATGAGATGTCTATTATGGAATTGATATGGATAGATGGATAAGAGATAGATGAAGATATACTTACATCTTTCTCTTCTTCTGTATTTCTATTTGAATGAATAACTTGTTTGACTAAATGTAATGCATCATTCAGACTAATATGACATTCTTCTTCATCAATCTGTTTCATCTATAATATATTCTCAATGATTACATATCTCATCTCCCTTCATCTCTATACTTATCTATCATCTAACCTGTAATAAAATAGAAATCTTTTTAACTCCTCCTTCATATATCAATTGAATATCATATGGTATATCAGGTATCAAATGTGATATATCAATACTTATCCATTCATTCTTTACTCCATGTTTTCTCTATAACTAATATACGTTCATATTAATTACATGAATTACTTTGATAACGTCATCACAATATATATCTTCCTTATCTATTCTTTATTCAATACCTTTGATAATCTAGATAGAAGTTTCTTCTTTTCTCCTTCTTCTCTAATAGAAAATGATAATGAATGGCTTCTATCATGGCCTAATTCACTGAAATTTAATCAATATCTTATATTCCTTTACCTATTTTTCAAAAAAAAATTTACCATACATTCATCTACTTCTCCATCTCTTCTTCTTCCTTCATTTCTCTTATTTTTCATCTCCCTCTCCCTCTCCCTCACCTCTCCCTCTCCCTTTTCTTAACCCTCCCTTTCTCTCCACCCCTTTCACCCCTTATTCTTCTCGTTTTACTCAATTTCCTAACAGTAAGACACTTACATTTCTTTTCTTTCATCTCCATATCTCCATATAAACTCTCGAGAACTTAAATTATTATCAAACGATAATTATCTAAATCAATCAATATTAAACTAACTCTGATGTTTTCGATATGATTTGTTGTCCATCATCTAATTCAACTTCTATCACAACTGAACAAATTGTCTATAATATATAATATATATATATATATTAATATGATAATATATTCATTTCATTTACATTTTCTTCAAGTTCTTCTATAATCTTTTCATGTTCGTGTCGAGGAAATTGAAAAACCTAAAATTGTTAGATTAATATTAATTAGAAATAAAGAAAGAAAGGGAGAGATTAAAACAGGGTTGTTTTGGAATTTTTTTAAAGAAAAAAACTATAATAATCAGAAAATATGCAGTGTTTCTCTATTCGGTCTCCATGGTCATACCGAGTTGCGTGGATTGGGCCTCATCAGTACGATCAAAAGCACACCAATTTTTTTTAATAAAAAGAAAAAAATACAAAAAAAATATAAATATTGTTTAGAGAGTAAGAGAAAGTGCGAGGTATATGCGATAGAGTACAGGGAAATGAAAGAGTTTGAGAGATTAATTAGTCGAGTATGTCATGGCCAGTGATCTCTATCGATCTTCTTTATCTATATGGATGTACTTTGTACTTTTGATCTTTGGTCTTACTATTCATCTAAAACTTTTACGCATATTTCGGCGTTCGTTTTTTTCCATATTTTGGGTCTTCCATTAGATAATGCAAAGATCATCTATGTATCTATATGTTCTATTTGATGAATATACTAATGGAATCTATTATTTGGATGATTAGAATACAGATATATAAAATTGATAATTAAATACAATATAGATATGTATTTCAAGTGTATAATATAATGAATGAAGATAAACTAACTTCTCTCAATCTAACGAGTAACAAATCTCTTCTATTCTTATCACAATTCGCACTTAGAATCGATTGGATAACATTTCTGAATCATAAAATTAATAATAATAATAATAATAATAATAATAATAATAATAATATAAATAACCTGTATGCAGGGAGTCTCATTCTTTCATTCTATCATCATTCTTTCTTATCTATTTCTCTCTCTATTAACAATGTCTATGAAATATTCTTAATCTCTCCAATCATGACGACATTTCATTCTCATACTATTAACATATAATAATAATTATAATGATAATCATAATTATTATTACTATAAATCCCCCGTACATTCGTTCTTTCTGAAAGGAATAATTCCCCAATCAAGGGAATCCTTTATAATTGTTATAATTTCTATATCTCAATTCAATATCCTCTTCATTATCTATTACTTTTTTCACATCGGCGAATCTTTTCAAATTCATTCCATTGAAGATGTAATATTCATTCCATTCCATTCACTACTCCATACGGAAAAAGACTATTACTATCATAGTATCTCTATTCCATCCCTCTCCCTCTTTCCCTCTCCCTCTCCCTCTCCTCCCTCTCCCTCTCCTATTATCTCCTTCTCCCCCTCCTTCTTCTTCCATCTACCATCATCATCATCATCTTGGTCTCTAATCCTTTTCTTGTTCTTCTCCAGGAAGCACATACCCCATAGGGAGTAATACAACTCCCATTTACTCTACCCCCTCCATCCCCTCCCTGCCTCTCTCCATCTCTCACCCTCGCTCTCCCTCTCTGTCGCTCTCCTTTTCCATCTGCAACGCACAACCTTCAATAGGCTTCATCTACTTTTCCAACATCTCTGAGTTCATTCTTCACTCTTTATTCAAAATGGACAATTCGTCTTCCTTCTCCTTCATCTCTATCTCATCTTCCCTCTCTCATCTCTCTATCTCTATTCCTTCATCCTCTCTCTCCATCTCCTTCTTCTCCTTCTTCTTCTTCTTCTTCTTCTCAATCCATTCTTCCAATACTCTTTCTATTCTATCTTATTCTTTCCTCTTCAGATGGCATTTCTATCTCAAATACAAGAACGATTACAAGGTCTTAAAGATCAAGCAGTTACATTAGCAGAAGGTACACTATTCTATATCATATCTCTATTATCTCTTACTATGAAAGGTGCTCCTACATTAACCGCTCAACTTCAATCATTCAAAGATGGAGCTCCTAAACTTATTCAAACTGCTAAAAATGCTAAGAGTGAACTACTCACAAAGGTTAGTTTCACTTATCTTTATAAGGATATTGATTACTAATGAGTATCTTCTATATATATCATCATATCAAAGTATTATTCATTCTCAGTCTCATGACCAAAACATCATACCAACCAACTATATTTCCATATTTATTTCACCATACGTGTGAGGCATGAAAATAGGAGATAGTGAGGGATGAGAAAGAGGGAGAGGGAATGAGAGATAGGATAGAGACTTAGAGAGGGAGTATGGATAATAATTGTATGATGAATGTAGTGAAGGATGATAGAATAAGAGAAGAATGAGAATATAATGAAATGGAATAGAATATAGTATATATTGTCTTCCTTAAATGTTTTGATGTTATTTTATGTTACATTTTGAAGAGTGAGATGTCTCTAAGAGATAAAAGTAAATGAATGAATGATTGGTCCAAAGAGATGGAATATAAATGGGAATAAGAATAATAGTAGAAGGGAGACCTATTATATTGACTTATCCATTGAATAGATGAATGACTCTAGATACTTGTTTTTTGTTATACAACACCAATTATCATTCATATAATGAGAGTATGACGATTATTCTAGGTAGGATTAGATTCATTAGGAAAGATGGTATCATCTGTATCTGGAGGAATGAAATCATCTCCATTAGATATTGTACCACTTGTTACTACATATGGAGAACATCTCACTAATGCTACCTTCAGGTTGATAATTCATCTTTGATCTTTGAGTAATCGTTGTGATTATAGAGTTGAATATGAGAAGAATGGAGAATGTAAAGCAATGAATACAGGAAATGGATTATGGTTGAAAAGAGAAGGAAACGAATCAGAATTAGCTGTGAGTGATTAGATGAATAGAAGGAATAGTCTATTGTATTATCATTCCAGATTTCATTTATCCCTGAGGAACAATATCATTTAGATTGTATTAGTTGGCATTGGGGAACAGAACCAATGAATGGATCAGAACATATTATTGGAGGTTTATATACATATATATCATATATATTATCATATCAATTGTCTATAAAGGTGTTGGATATGCAGCTGAGATTCATTTATATCATCGATCTACTCGATTCTCTAATATGGAAACTGCATTGAAATCACCAAATGGAGTCATTGCCATATCATTGTTTCTTAATGTAATCATTTTATATTATTTGATATTGAATAAGGAAGTAGATAAGAGAATAAGTAGATGGTCAATGGTCTTCTATTCATATATGGGAAGTCAAGAGAACTTTTGTACTTCTTTTCAATAAACAAATAAGATTTTATTTTCTTATTCTTATTCTTTTTGTCTTCTTTTTGAATCCACTTTCCATTCCTTTTCTTCCTTTTTCCATATCAAGTTTCTCATTCATATTTCATCGTTTTGAATCCCATCTCTCCCTCTCCCTCTCTCTCCCTCTCCCTCTCTCTCTCTCTCCCTCTCCCTCTCCCATCTATCCCTCTATATATCCTCCTCATATCAACCAAGATCTATGATATCTCTTCATTTCCATATAATACATTCATATCATCTCTATTAACATTCAATCAATAATCTCAATTGTTTATTATAGGAATCTCATGATGTCAATGAATCATTATCAAGATTTATTAATCTTATTCCTGATATAACATTTAAAGGAAATGAAGTGAAAGTTAATAATTTCGATGTATCAAGTCTATTCCCTTCACCTGGTATTTATTATTTATTAACTTTAATAATAATAATAAATATAGAGAAGACAAAAGAGTTTTGGATGTATGAAGGATCAGAGACAATAGAACCATATAGAGAAGGTGTAACATGGATTATATTTAGATCTGCTTTACCTATATCATCTAGTCAGGTATAGTAATCATTCATTTATTCATTCATTTCATTTCATTTAGTTGGATAAACTTCGTACAGTGAAATCATGTGGATATGATGAAGAGAATGAGAAATCAATGATACCAATTAGATCTATTCAACCATTGAATTCAAGATCTATTCTATCTAGTTTCAGGTACTCTCATATCCAACTTATCAATCAATCAATCAATCACTTTTCAGAAGTGCAGCTAATGCTCCAAACCTTGGATTCGGAAACAATTGATCTTTGATCTCTCCCTATTTTATTTTTGATTATAATTTATTTTGTCATCATTCATCAATTATCGATCTCAAATTGCATTACAAATGATCTCATGATTAGAATATAAATACATTATTTATTTTAGTTATGCATAAATAACAAGATAGATCTAAATATGAAGATGAAAGAGAAAGATAAAGTGAAGTGATAATCAATGTACACAAGGATAAGAGATCTAATTAGTAGATGATCAAAGTATATAATAGTTAGAGATAGATTCAATTATGATAATTGTGAGATGAGATCATATTGATTGAAAGGGAATTAAATGAATATAAATAAATTAATGCTCCATTCGTTGATTATTATGTCCATTAGATCCATTCATAGTTGATCCATTACTATGTCCGTTTGGAAGAATACCATCGGGTGATTCTTCTTTCTCAAAATAAAATAAATATTAAAATATATAATCCATGTTATGTCATAAGTGATACCATTTTGAAAAAAAAACATATAGAAAAAATGATTTTATAAAATGAAATGAAAATGATAAATGATTTACCTTATCAACAACTATACAATCATCATCATCATCATCAATAGACACAACATCATTCTCTGGTGTTGCATATGGACATCCAGTCAATGTATCTGTTATACGACCTGCTTCACGAAGACCAGATAGGAAGGCACCTCAAAGAGATCAAAGATCAATCTAAACTAGACAGTAAGAGATCAAAGATCAATCTAGACTAAACAGGAAAGATCAAAGATCAATCTAAACTAGACAGTAAGAGATCAAAGATCAATCTAGACTAAACAGGAAAGATCAAAGATCAATCTAAACTAGACAGTAAGAGATCAAAGATCAATCTAGACTAAACAGGAAAGATCAAAGATCAATCTAAACTAGACAGTGAGATCAAAGATCAATCTAGACTAAACAGGAAAGATCAAAGATCAATCTAAACCAGACAGTAAGAGATCAAAGATCAATCTAGACTAAACAGGAAAGATCAAAGATCAATCTAAACTAGAGAGTAGGAGATCAAAGATCAATCTAGACTAAACAGGAAAGATCAAAGATCAATCTAAACTAGACAGTAGTAGATCAAAGATCAATCTAGACTAAACAGGAAAGATCAAAGATCAATCTAAACTAGACAGTAAGAGATCAAAGATCAATCTAGACTAAACAGGAAAGATCAAAGATCAATCTAAACTAGACAGTAAGAGATCAAAGATCAATCTAGACTAAACAATAAGAGATCAAAGATCAATCTAAAGATGAACAAACCATGTACAGTAGCCGGATAGTTTCTACAAGTATGTTCACCAGCAAAGAATACTCGTTGAGGTCCATTATATTGTCCATTAATTGAATGAGATCGAACTGGTTCAGCCAATATATCATAATCATCAGCTTAATCAATACAATCAATATAATGAAATAGATGAATCGATCTATCAATACTATTCATACCTGTTGCATCCCTTCCCATGTATGAATAACATCCAAAACTGAATGGATCCTATAATATTATATATCATATTCAATGGGGGGTATAATATTAGATGAAATTAAAGTAAACCTTATGCCATATAGTAACAATAGCTTCTTTAGGTGATGATGGACATAGATTACCAAATATTGTACTTAGAATAGACATTGCACGAGCAACTATCGTTTCACGTGATAACTTAATTATATCAATAATTATATAACTAATACTTAATAATAATATTCTTATATTTATCCATGTAAATATAAAACAAACATCAAAGAAAGCAGAAGCTCCAGCTAATAGACCAGTCAATACAGGTTTACCCGTTTGAGCTACAAACATATACAATTCACCTCGAGCTTCTGATCCAACGTTACTGAAAATAACCAATAATATATCACCCATAATTGTAATGTTATATACACTTACAAATCAGAAGTAAGATTTCCAAAGAAATGAACTCCATCTTCCCAGAATACATTCTCGAAACATAGAACAACCTTATTCAGATTACCGTATCCTACTTTATTGATTGCATCGATTTTTGATTGAGGAAGTGGAGGACTAAACTCAGGTCCATACTGTAAACAAACCAATCAATAAATCAATAAAAATGTAAATATCTACCGGACTATCATTATCAATACTTTTCTTCAAAACTCCTAATGGAATAGTACACAATACAGCATCTCCATGATATTCGTCTCTTGTTATCTTCAACTTTCTTTGTCCTTCTTCATCTACTCCATCTTCTTCAACAAAATCCGCATATACAGTAACCCCTATAATCGATATGATTACAGTATAACAGACTACAGTAATCTCTCTCCTTACCTTTTTCATCATATTCAATCTTCTTGACAGTTCTTTCACACAATACTTCAGCAGGTCCAATCAACTTAGCGAATAGAGACGATAAACCATCTCGAACTATAAATAATACAATCAATCAATAATATCTATTGAATAAATCGATACCTGTCATATGACTACCAGGTAGTTCATGTTCATCATCTTGATCCCAATATTTTAATGATAGATTACGTAAACATGTTCCATTGGCATACTGTAAGCATACCAATCAATATCGATTGAAGTACAATCAATTGAATCACCTCAAGATTAGCAAGATGGAAATCAAATACTCGTCTATCATATCCATTCATATATACATCACTGAAAGAATCAATCAATCAATCAATCAATCAATAATTTCATTATATTTTCAAAGACTTAAGTATCATACTTTGGTTCCATTTTCTTAAGATTAGCAATAGCTCCTTCAATACTCTTCTTTCTTGTAACCATTAGATCATATTGTTTAATAGCACTATATAGATCTCTTTTATAACATTTCCTTATTATATCTCTTTCTAATCGAGATGAGAATTGTGATAATGGAGTATCTTCTACTTCTTTTATCTTTTCATGTATCATTTCAACAGATTTCTTATAGATGATCATCTATAATCATTCATTATCATCTATTCATTCATTCATTCATTCAATCAATCCACACCTCATCATGAACATCTTTCAGTTTTGTTACCATCTCTTCATATGTTCTATAGTACTTTACTCGTCTCTTTTGTAATCGTAATTCCATTAAACTACAATAAAAATTATATTAGTCTGCATATAAATATATAGAGTATACATACCAAATGATATTATCATAAGCAGTTTCAACATCAATATTCTGTCCATCAATCTTATCCATTCCTTTCTCATGTACGATATACGAGGCAATGTCTCCTACTCGACTGAAATCAATCAATACATCAATGAATCAATCAATATATTGAATACTTAAAAGCTTCTTCAACTAATTGATCCTTTCTTCTTACTATAGCTCTTCCTTTTACATCATAAATAGTGCAATTACTTGAATTCAATTTATCTAATCTAACAGGATATTGACGAGTCAATGTCATCAATGGATTACCACCTATAAATCAATCCATACAAATATCATACTGTATCATATCAATCAATACTCACAGATTCCAGTCAGGACCATGGCACCTAATTCAATTTTATGAGAAGTACGTTCAGCTGTATGTGTATGTACACGACCACCAACACGTTTCTGAATAGATGGATAGAGTGAATAGAGTGAATAGATGGATAGAGTGAATAGAGTGAATAGATGGATAGATAGATGAATAACAAACCCTTCCTTCTAATAGAACAACATCAAATCCAAATGATTTCAATTGTCTTGTAGCACACATTCCAGATGGACCTGCACCTATTACTATTATCTTCTTCTTCAAATGACATGGAGATGCTGTAATGATACAATCAATAATAATATCAACACGACATACATCAATCAATATTTATTCCAAATAATCGATAATTGATTACACTTACCACTTATTTTATGATATACACCAAAATTGATATATCCATATCGTTCAAGAAATGCATGAACACGACGAATGAGACCACGATCACCTATGATTATATTATATAATATGATAAAGAAATCAAGAGATCAATTTACTATTATATGGAACCATAATCTCGTTGTATGCTGATTCCTTCGTCAATTCAACATTCGGTTCAAGATGCCACAATTGAAGCTAAATACATCATCATTATAAATAGTGAAATAAAAGAATATCGAATATTTGATCTATGAATATGAATATATAGATACCATTTTGTTTCTAACATGAAGAAATAGAGCCACTGATGTTTTATTCTCAATTATATCAGAGAATGCAGCTGCTTCTTGTGATGACATCTTATCAAAATTAAGACGCGAATGTTGAGCTGCTACTCGAAGTGCTGAATCAATCAATACTTTCATACTGTACAATCATTCAATACAACCATTCCAATATAACGATAGATTAACTATACAATATATATTGTATACATGTAGATATATGAATATTCATACCAAGATCATCATCTTCCCATCTGAATATATCAGGAATTCCTCTCTCAATCAATTCAGCAATCTCTGATTGACTCAATCCACTTGAATATTTCTCTTTTATTCTATCATTTATCTCGACCTTATGACGATTTGATGGAGATGGAGCCATCTAATAATCAATACTATCAATACAATCCATACCGTATATAACAAGATAATGAAATATGGCAAGAGACCAAGTATATCGAGCTATTCTAATATACAAATCAACCGGGTAATACTTTATTCTAACCAAGAAAACGATGCACACATATGATAATAGATGAAGATGGAATCAAATAATGAATAAGGCAATGCAATAATGAATAAAGATAACGATGAAGAGAAATAACAACGAATGAAGATCAAGGAATATACTATAGAGGGATGAAGACGAAGACTATCAAACCATATCTATAACAAGAATACCATAAGCAAAGATAAAGTCAATACCAACTGAGAGAAATAAGAATAGAACCTAGACAAGACAATAACCATTATCATATAAGTGCATCAGGAAATCAATCAATAAATGAATGAATAGATCGATAAAATGAAAGTATTGATTTGTATTGATTGAAAGGTTTGAATAGATAAATAGGGAATGAATGATATGATTTACATGAAATCATCATAATCATCATACTTCGATTTATAATTTATTAATTAAACTTAAAGTGGCCTTCTTGCGATAATAAATAAGCATCATGCAAAGTTCCAGTGGAAATTATTTTCACATAATTAGACGAAATGAATGTAAGCAGTATAGTTTGGTTTGTAATATTCTGGCCAGCAGCTACAATACCCAACAGTGATGGTTTACCATCAAGCAATTGACAGCCAAAAACAGGTCCACCGGAAGCTCCAGGACGTGCCGACCCATGTCCGTGTAAAGAATGGCCAACGGACATTAAGTTTCCTTCCAATTTGGCTGAGATTCTTCCGCTTAGAACTTGTAGAGGGTTACCATCATCAGATGTTGGTGTTCCCTAAAGAAATTAATTAATGATTATGCAATGGGCTCATGTGTAAAACTGACAAGTAGATAATAAGGTTGACCAAAGTATGCGTGGCGAAATTGGAGTCCATCAGTTACCATCAAATTCACGTCAGAATGTAGCAATACAATATCTCTCTCAATTGAGTAGGCACGGATCTTTACATGAATTTGTTGACCTTTCACTGCATGTGTGAGATGAATAACAGCATCTCGATGAGATTGAATCTCATCAGCATTTGGAGTTACAAAATGCTTGACACAGTGATAACATGAAGCCAGTACATTATCAGTAATCGCGGTCGCACAAGCAACTATTCCGTCCACAGAGTAAACGTAATCTTTCATTCTTTCGATCGTTAGTTCTAAAATATAATATCAACAAATTACTTTGAACTCATGATAAAAAGTACCTTCATTCGGAGAAGAGGGCAAATCAATCATCATAGGTGAAGGAACTGAAATTAATAAAAAATAGTTAATTGACAATGTTTAAAATAAATCTTAAAATGTAAAAATCAATAACACACTCTCCCACTCTTTCATCAACAACAACTCTCCAACTCTTTACAGTTAGTTTATCAACTCTTCAACTCTTTACAATTCGTTCATTTCTCAGCCTTACAGTCTCACGATAAGTCAACTTTCATCTCACAAACAAAGAAACTTTCTCACTAATAATCTCAACATTCTCTCAATATAAGTTAGTCCAGACACAGATTCAATTCCTACGTCCATGCATATATTATAGAGGACTAACCTCTGGAAGCAGGGAAAATAACAGTGAAGGTTTTATCTTCCCATCCACCAGAAGGAGGAAGGAACTTTGTTCCAGATGAATCCATCCTGTATATTACGTTATTATTTGTATTCAACTCAATGTCACTTACATAAGTGCACGATATGCTCCTGTCTTAGGATTCTTGTATTTGAGTCCATGAGATCCAGGGAATGCACTCGTAAGAGTATTCAATCCCAATGAATTATCATCTTTTGTTACAGGCAGTTCCATTGGTTCACTACCTTCTCCATCTTGAACTACTACGTAGTCAGAAGAGGAAACTGGCACTTCAACCTGCAATACACACTTTTCGCTATATATTACTAAGTTATATGCCAAACCTTTGGCGACGCCGGCTTTATTTCCACATTCTCGTTAACCTCCTTATTTTCTGTATTTTCTGCCGGAGATGACATCTTACATTCCCGCTGAAAAAAAATTCTAGTAAAAGCAGAAACAGTAAGAAACGAATCAAATTAAACAAAAATAATAGTAGAGAGATGGGGACGCGCACCGACGTACTACCAAATGCCCAACTTGCGGTTTGCACAACTTGCGGTTTGCCCATGTTGCGGTTTGCACAACTAGGAGGATACCCTTTTTAATATTCTCCGAAAAAATAAGAGGGCCACAAACTGTACACAATTGAAATATTTAAATAAATGAATAGACATTGATTTAATAGATACGTGAAATCGGATTTTATAGCCCCATAAGAATCGTAAAATCAATTGTCATAAAATGGCATGCCTATCATTGGTGGGTTCTAATTACATAGCAATACATCGGAGCATAGGTAAAAAAGTATGTTGTACAAAACCTGACCGGATTTTGAGCCCAAATTTCAAAAAAATCGAAAAACCTGACTGGATTTTGAAAATCGATAACCTAGCCAGTCGACCTATGCATCGGAGATATTTAAAGTGAGATATAAATAACTCATACTTCATCACTCATTAAAAACAGGACAGGTGAAATAGCATACATTTATCAATGGAGAAAAGCGGGAGAGTACGATACAAAAGATAATCCGAAACACACTTTATGGTTCTAATCGAACAAGATATGAAACAACAATCATAGCTGATGAATAATGAGTACTATACATATAAGAGTATCTCCTGTTTGATCATCCCATTCATGATATCGTTACTGATGATCTTCTAAATGTTTCCTCTATCACTACTTTCTTACTACAAAGAAGATCACTCCATACACGAGATGCTGCCATTGATACCTTCAATCAATACAATTGATCTTTGATCTATAAGATCAAAGATATATATATACGAATGATAAGAAGTAATGATATATACGGTACCTGAGCACTAGATAGAGTACCTCAATTAGAAAATCGATAAATCTTTCATTTCTATTCCCATTAGTTTGTATTTCATCCATAATAATTCTCTTGATGAGATCAATAACAGATCGAGTTGATTGAGTACATCCATCTAATGAATATATGAATGAATGAATGAATGGATACTAACTAGGTAGAGTTCTATTTATATGAGGAGATGATGACGGACTACTTCTATCATCTTATGGATATTCTGATATTAATGAAGTGAATGATGTGAAGATAAACTCATCTGAATGACAAACAGAGTAGAATGAATTGGAATTCTGATAGATGAATTTTATAACCTGAAAGAGATACTGTAGATGGATTGGTTAGATATACTTACTCGTATCAGGGTACGTGGATGGATCTTCCATAACTTCATTATATAAACAAGATTAAATGATTGAGAATAGTGCATCATAACAGAAATCACAATTACATATTGCATCATATACAGAACTAAACAACAGAATATGAATATATATAGATATAGAGAGGAATAAAATACCTATTACCTTTCAATTCATATTATATCAACATTGAAGTGATTGATAAATTCTAATTCTTTGACTGGTTGACCAACAAGAACAGAGAACATTCCTAGATAGACATACGGTCTCAAAGATCAACGATTAACGAGATCTATTCCGTTCCGTTCCTTATCTAAGATCTCTTCCATTTCTTAAATTTTAATCATAAATAGACTCTTAGTGACTGCTCTCATTATTTCAGCTCTCCCATCATTACTTTCTTTCAATCAATAGATTTATAGAGATACCGTAGTGATTGAGCGGTATACCGTATGCAATATGAGTGATAGTATAGGCTACACTACTTCAAAGATTATCCTTTTGATTCCAATCAACTAGATGATCATATACATATGCTTGAAGAAGAGAAAAGAAGAGTTTAGAGTGTTTACGAAGAGATGATAATACACGAATACATGATGATGTAAAGAATCTCTTAATCAATCAATCAATACATTGAATACAATTGAATAACTCATACATAGACATTAGTCAATCCACATCCTTCTTGTATATTCTGTGTTAATCTGAATGGAACTGTTTCCGGTACACGAAGTTTCTTTCCCTGAATGATAATCAATCAATACTCAACACTATCCATCTACAGTACCTTATCGAAACAGACATTATAATCAATATGAATGACCCTAAAGTCATTCTAATCTATAAGAAGATTATCTGGATGACGATCTCCCAATCCAAGTATTGATGTGAAATCAATTAATCAATAAACTACCGTAATATCTAATTTACAGTACCCAATCATACTCATAACAGCAGTTGATCGTGAGAAATTCCATGTAGATTGTTGCCATTTCGCAGCCGATGATGATCGGAGCCACATTTCCCTATAATCAATCAATCAATAAGATCAATATAGATTACAGTATACCTCGTGATAAGATCTCGTGGAGTTTCTTTAACTAAATCATCAAAAAGAGTTCTCAATATATCAGATGGCCATTGACGTCGATCTCCTATCACTTTTTGATCACATTTCTATAAAATAATACAATTCAATTAGAATAAAATATAAATGGATGATATACATTAGCTTGGAATAGTTCCTTCAATCTCTTATCATATAATTCTAATGGACGAAGATTAATTCCATCTGGAGAAGTCTTCCCTGGAGGTACTTTAGCCATCTATAAGAGATCAAAGATCAACATAGAGGGAGGAGAAACATAGAGAGAATGATACTTCTCTTTGTTGCCACTTTCGATAGAATGTATATAGTGGACATGCTCCATGAACTCATTGAATAAGACCTGATAGTGGACCCAATGGAGTTACTGCATAGTAACGAGTTTCATATGATGGTGATTCTCTGAATATAATCAATAGAACAATAGATCAATAGATCAATAGATTAATCTCTCACTTCTTAGATTGTGCTTGAAGCATAAGATTACACATATGAAGTAATTGCATGATTCGTTCATCCAAATGAAGATCTTCATGTCCCTTGAATAGGAATGTCCGACTATAATCAATAAATGATAAGATTACGGTAGAGAGGAATGGATATCAATCAATACTCACTCCTTTCCATCATTTCCTCTTAGAGTTAACTTCTTCGGACGAGTTTTTGTTGAGAGAACGAGTGCTTGTGAATCAACTGATTGAAGACTAATGATCTACAATCAATCAATCAATCAATAATGAATCAACTGATTGAAGACTAATGATCTACAATCAATCAATCAATAATGAAAGGAGGGAGGATGGAATAACCTCATTATATGGTACATCATCTTGACCAGGAAGTGGAACATTCCATTGTCCTCTTTTATCTATTAATTGAGTAAGACAATGAGAGATATCCATTATATTTCCTCCTTTTCGATTTGTACGACGAACTACGGTAACACTCAACTGAATTAATCAATATATTTAAATCTAACCAAACATAAATAAAAGGTTTTCAAACAAATAATATAATATTTTAAGCTTTTCTAATACGATAAAATAGACGAGATTAAATATTTGAGATGATTGAATAGATTAGATAAATGAATGAATAATAAACAACTCACTCTAACAAATGCTTCCCATCTTCCATCTTCATCTCCTCTTTCATTTGCTTCTTCACTCATTTCAAATGCTCTATCTATATCTTCTTCAAATAGAGATACGAATCTTTTAGCATCTTCTACACCTTTTTCTGCTTGAATCTTTGTCTTAGACCAGAAATCACGAAGAATACGGTACACCTATAGAGATATCAATCAATAATGAAAAGAGAATAGAGTATTTACAGGTCCAATAATGAGTGAAGTCTTCTCTTTGATCATCTTTTCTTTCATATGAATAGATAGATGATTAAGTGATAGAGTTTTCTCTTTCTCTCTTCTTATATGATTCAATCTACGTGACATATCCATATCAAGATGATGAAGAACAAAACACCATCTATATATCATATTGATTCATTCATTCAATATATTATTTATTGAATATCAAACCTTTCATCAGTCATATTCAATCGATGAAGTTCATCAACAAACATTCGAACATCTTGAAGAAGAGAAGATGAATGTTCCATAAGAGATAATTCAAGAGCACGACAACATTCATATACTGAACTACGTTCCTGTAATCAATCAATATATCAATCAATCAATCAATCAATCAATATGAATAACTACCTTAGAGTGTGTATTAGTTCTTCCTTCATCATTTTCCATATCAAATACATCATCAGATAGAACTTCTCTTGATCGTCCTCCTACTACTACTTGATATACAATTGAATGAGGTGATGCACTACCTTCAATAGATACATAGATACAATGAACAAAAGAATAATCTAACCTATTCTTGCAAGAAGTCTCACAATAACAGCTCTAACAGATTTGACTGGATGAGATAAACGAGAGAAGAGTTGAGGAAGAATATCTACAGAACATAGATAGATAGATAGATAGATAGATAGATAGATGGAATGAATATACAAACCTCTCCAAAGGTGCATTCGTGTGATATCCTGGAGATTACATCAAGTTAATCAATAAAATGATTAGATTTTTAAAAATACGAATGTAATAGATTTAAATTTTTGATGTTGGTGCATACACAAACTATTCGAACAAAAAATAAAGAACAAATGCTAAACCGGAATGGTCTGCATGTTGCACCAAACAATTTGAAAATATCAATCAAAATCCTCTAACCAAACATCACTACCAAGAAGGATACCTCCGCCACGACGTGTACCTCGACTACCACCTCCACGCTTAACTCCACCACGACTCTTCACTCTTGCAACATGACTTCTACCTGAAACTGCACAATATTCACCATTGCAACTTATTGAAATATAACAACACTTCTTGTTATCATAAATAACCTCTTCTATTTATCTTTATATCGTTTTTCTAAATATTTTATACTTTTTTTTCGAAATTTTTAGAAAATTTTTAAAAGAAATGTACATTAGTTCATATCATTGCTATATTACAATTCAACTTAGATTTCTTCTACTCAACCATTGATGATCACCTCATCAACGAATCATACTTACCATTTTCAATCTTCATTGATGTATACGGATTTGGAGTTATATTCTGTCCTTGATACGATTTAATACGAACAAACAAAGGGAGACAATAAAAATGGGTTGTGTTAGAAATTTTTCAATAAAAACTATAATAAATCTAAAAATCAGTAGGATGACCCACACCGGATTTTTTACAAAGAAAAGATATATAAGATTTTCAAAGTAAATGAGTAAACATTGATTGAGATTTAGGTACTCAAATACTAAAGATACTATATGAAAGTAAAGTTACAATGAATGAATGAATAGATAGAGAATATATGACTTACAGATACATTGATCCAATCATCATATAGTTCATAAGTGAGTAATGGTTGGGGTAACTTTCTTAAATATAGTTTAACAACAGAAGCTAGATTCATAGGATGAATCGATAATAGATCTATATTTGTATCTATTGAAGTATTCTCAAAGAGTTCACAGATCTCTTCCACTTTTGATTTCACTCCACAAGTACGATAGATACCCTGAATGAAGAAGAAGATATGAGAAGAGAAGAAGAAGAAGAAGAGGTGAAGGAAGAGAAGAGGAGAAGAAGAGGTGAAGGAAGAGAAGAGAAGAGGTGAAGGAAGAGAAGAGAAGAAGAAGAGGTGAAGGAAGAGTAGAGAGAGAAAGGATATGTAAGAGTGAAGAATATAAATAGATGAATCTTCAAAGAAGGGAGTAATATTGACTTGCCTTTACTCTCATTCCTCTTCTTTGAATCTCTCCTATTGTACTTTCAATAATGAATGGAATAGATCTCTTTTCATCTTTTAGATAATATTCTAATGGAACACCAAATATACTCATTCTTCTATCTGATTCATTCTTACGTGATGATTGACTACCACATGGAGTACTTATCTTAATGAGAGACACCAATCAATCGATAGATAGATAGATGATACCTGGGGGAAACAAGTCTTATGCCATACAAGAGAACATATTGAACATTGAAGTGAATTGAGTAGAGATAATGAATCACAATGAACACATTTGATTGGTTGAACTGTTCTTTGAACTATGTGAGTACGAGCTGCTTCTGATAGACTACTTCTATCTGATAGACGAACACCTACGAATAGAAAAATAGAGGTAGAGGGAGAGGGAGAGAGACCTGTACTCTTCTTATGTCGTCGAATACCCTCAAAGGTTGGATCTCCTTGATCTGGATTGATTGCATTCCTTCTATGATTTGGAGTTGATGAGGATACTTCATCTCTGAATGAAGAATATGAGGAGGAAGAAGAGGAGGAAGAGGAAAGAAGAGGAGGAAGAGGAAAGAAGAGGAAGAGGAAGAGGAGGAAGAGGAGGAAGAGGAAGAGGAAGAGGAGGAAGAGGAAGAGGAGGAAGAGGAGGAAGAGGAGGAAGAGGAAGAGGAGGAGGAAGAGGAAGAGGAAGAGGAAGAGGAAGAGGAAGAGGAAGAGGAAGAGGAAGAGGAAGAGAGGGGTAGAAGAGGAGGAAGAGGAAGAGGAGGAAGAGGAAGAGGATGGAAGAGGAGGAGGAGGAAGAGGAGGAAGAGGAAGAGGAAGAGGAAGAGGAAGAGGAAGAGGAAGAGGAAGAGGAGGAAGAGGAAGAGAGGGGTAGAAGAGGAGGAAGAGGAAGAGGAGGAAGAGGAAGAGGATGGAAGAGGAGGAGGAGGGAGAGGAGGAAGAGGAGGAAGAGGAAGAGGAAGAGGAAGAGGAAGAGGAAGAGGAAGAGGAAGAGGAAGAGAGGGGTAGAAGAGGAGGAAGAGGAAGTGGAGGAGGTGGAGGAAGAGGAGGAAGAGGAAGAGGAGGAAGAGGAAGAGGAGGAAGAGGTATAATGAGAGGATGAAGAAGAGGGAGAGGAAGAGGTATAATGAGAGGATGAAGAAGAGGGAGAGGAAGAGGTAGAATGAGAGGATGAAGAAGAGGGAGAGGAAGAGGTAGAATGAGAGGATGAAGAAGAGGGAGAGGAAGAGGTAGAATGAGAGGATGAAGAAGAGGGAGAGGAAGAGGTAGAATGAGAGGATGAAGAAGAGGGAGTGGAAGAGGTAGAATGAGAGGATGAAGAAGAGGGAGAGGAAGAGGTAGAATGAGAGGATGAAGAAGAGGGAGAGGAAGAGGTAGAATGAGAGGATGAAGAAGAGGGAGAGGAAGAGGTAGAATTAGACCATTGGTATACCTTTAAAGGGAATAATGAAAGTAGAACTGAATAGATAGAAGATAGAATATAGAATGGAGATGAGGATTATGTATATGACAATAAATATAATTAATGATGTGAAATAGAGAGAGAGGGAGTGGGAAGGAGAGAGAGGTACAGTGAGAGATACATAGATAGGAAGAGATTTGAAATGAAGGATAGAAAAATACAATTGAAATGTACCTTTGATAGCATGAACTAATTGAAGAGATGGAATAATAACAGAATTAGTTTTAAACTCTTCAATTCTTAATAGTTCTCTCATACTTTCATTGACTGATTCAAGAGCTGAATGAACAGAAACACACATTGCATCTCCTTCTATAATATATGAATAGATAGATAGATAGATGGATGAATGAATGGATACCTTCAGATGGTGAATCAACATCTAATGATGATTTCAATCGAGAACAATTTAATGAAAATCTTTCAATGGATTTACGAATATGTGAAGCCATCTAAATATATTGAATAGATAGATATAGTATCTGAATGAATGAATACCTCTCGTCTTGGTCCTCTATCAATGAGAATATCATTATCAGATGAATAGATAGATGAAGCAGACGACATTGTATGGATTAGGCTTAAAGAGGACGAGTAAGGAAAAGGAGAAAAGGATATGAAATGGGTGACTCTATCTATATCTCTCACTCTCTTCTCATCAATGCTTACACTTTATTCTCGATGAGATATCATTACAACCAAATGGATAGAGGAACTAAGAGGGTAGATCTACTCCATCATATTAGAGTTCAAAGAATATATTAGAGTGTTCCCATACATTTGAAAGAAGGGAAGAAGGTTAATAGTCTATCATATCTAATCAATGACACAATTAGAGAGATAGACATCCTATCGAGTACTTTCATCCAATAAATCAATCAATAAATCAATTAATCAATCAATTAATCAATCAATCAATAAATCAATCAATCAATCGATCAATTAATCAATTAGTTAATCAATCAATACAGTATACCTTGAATCATAACAATAGAATGTTCCATGATGACTTCTGACAAATGTAATATTTCCATGAGTTATCATTTGTTCTATTGCCCCATCTTCATTGGGAAGACAAACACGAGATATCTTCAATCATATACTTAATGATGTAACCCATGTTATAGCTAATTATTCCTACCATAGTATGTAGAATGCACTTAGAATGAATTTAGAATTACAATTTATATATAGAATAGAATGGTCAACTCATGATAAATATACTCTTTATATATATGATACCTCTTTAACTTGAGTACTACTATCAATCCATAATAGTTCTCCACTTGTACTTGATACAACGAATTGTTTCTCCTTGAGCCCATCCAATTCCACTCAATGACCATGATCTACCATCTTAAAAGAATCAATCAATATAGATCAATAGATACAGTATGACCTTTATTTGATTTGAATGAATATGTAGCATCAGCTCTAACAGCACCATAACTATCTCCACCTAATTGAGTAGTTGACCATATTTTGAATGAACCATCTGATGAACAAGAAGAAAGACGACTTCCATCATCAGTTAGTGACATTCTATATCAATCAATCCATTTCATATAATAGATTGAATAGACTTACTGATTTATTGAATGACAATGTTCATGCAAATGCATAGAATTACTTGAGAACAAGAAGTAAACATGAATCTGTACGAATAGGTGCGCGAAGAGAGAAATGAAGAATAGATAAAGATAAAGAAATATCATGAATAGGAGGAGATATTGATAATGATAGTATTGTAGATGATGATGAATTATCTAATAATAATGATCTGTCACCTACTTTATTCATACTCATCATTCTTTCAATTTTATCTTTTTTTATTTGCTCTCCAATGATCAAATGAAGTCTATTCAATCAGTAAATTAATCAATCAAGTATGGATACATTATACCATACCTTACAATGTAACCACAATAGTGTAGCTCGTTCGATTCCTCTTGGATGTACTATTAGTAGTGGTCGAGTCAATAGACAATTAAATGTATCTGTTGCATCATCTCCACCTTCTTTTCTTTCTAATGATAACTGAAATTCAATCAATACGTGTCCTCCTTGTACAATAAATTGTAAGAGTTGTACAATTGTAAGAGGAGGAAGAAGATGAATTGAATGGCCGGGTAATGAATCAACCTCTCGATATCTCTCTCTATTATAGGATGAACACATCCTATAATAGATCAATAGATCAATAGAATGGATGGATGGATAGATACTGTACCATAATGGAGTACTTCCTTTAGTCATTCCACTTAAGCAATGAATGGAATGAACTATTTATCCTGGATCTTTTACTCCACTCCAGATTATACGAGCTGGATTACTGATTACTGTAATGGAAAACATTAAATCATAGGACGAGTTCAAAGATCAAAGATCAGCGAACAATTTTAAAGATGCTAGTTACCAGTCTCCTTCTCATTAATAGATTGAATAGCATCAAAAGCAAGATGTGCGTCTTTTAATGGAAGAAATATTCGAGAAGATGTATCAGTATAACCTAATTCTGAACATATTATTATGAGTTAAAGATTAACACAATAATTATATAAATTATATTAGGTATATTATAAATTGAATATTCCATTGAAATAGAATCAATTTCGTCTCGTTTCAACTTCATATAATTCATACAATCACATCATCTATCATAATATGAATAATCAATATATGAACTAACCATCATCTGATGGTTTAATGAATACTCTTCTGTTTGGTTGTCATATATGTACTGAATCCATTGGATATATCTCTCAATGCTCCCATATCATGATGTGATAGTTTACATATCACTCCTGATATCTCGCCTATAAAGATCAAATATCAAAGATACGTCTAGATAGTGAGATAGCATACATGGCGACAAAACGGCGGCAAAACGAAAATACCAAAAAGTCTTATGCATCGTTACATTTGCCTGACGCGCCTACGCCGTCACGTAAAAAAACGTTACATTTGGCGACGCGCGCGTCGACGTCAATTTTAGAGTGTGTTGGGTCCCAAGCGGAAAATCCTGAATGTCATCAGGGGTACGGTAAAAGGTTACGGTAGCCAACCAATATTGATCGATGGTTACGGTAACTTCCTACCGTACCCTGATGACAATCAGGGTTTTCCACGTGGGACCCAACACACTCCAAAATTGACGTCGACGCGCGCGTCGCCAAATGTAACGTTTTTTTACGTGACGGCGTCGGCGCGTCAGGCAAATGTAACGATGCATTAGAATTTTGTCCTCTTTCCAACCATGTACATTTTGTTAGATTTTCAGACACACGACCAAGTATCCTTCCCTTATTAGTAAGGAGGACTCCTTACTAGTAGTTCAGAAAGAGAATGAAAAGAGAATACAACTATTATTGTATGTGAGAGAAGAGAATAGGGAATACTGTATGAATAGAGGAGACCTCTTGAAGAGATGAAAATGTATATGATATCATTGATTAATTGAGAACTATGAGGTAATCATGGTTTAATACCATATGAATATGGAGAGGGAGGTAGAGGGAGAGGAAGGGGGAGAGGGAGGAAGAGGGAGAGGGATAGTTTAGTACCAGTCATCTTTAATAATAAGTGATAAGAGCAATGTTATCAGACAATCATCTGATCATTCCAATGTGATTCAGATTAATAGATATGATATGATAATAGATTGATAAAGAGTACTGTGATAGAGTACAAGAATGAGAAGCTACTAGTTCAATTCAATAGAGAAACACCAATGTCCCTCTCTCTCTCTCCCTCTCCTTACGTCTACTTGCTTCCTCTCCCTCCATCTACTCTCTCCCCATACATGGGTACCACTGCCGCTATCGGCAATACACCCTCGATTTTTAGCATCCGCCCCCCCCCCCCCGATTTTCCAAAAAAATCACTCAAAATTACCTATAAATGCTCCATGTTTTGCCTCCGACCCCCCCCCCTCCCGATTTTCATTTCCAGCGGCAATGCTCGCCCACGTATGTCTCTCCCTCTCCTTTTCCTCTCTCCATCTCTCTTTCCCTCCCTCTCCTTACGTCTACTTGCTTCCTATGATAGAATAGTAATAGAAGGTACATGGTATTCATTCATTGCAATAGTTATATTCATACTACAATGACCCCTATCTATCTCCTATTCTATTCTCTCTTCTACTCTATCTATTCATCTCTCTTCCCTTCCTCTTTTTCTGTCTCTCCCTCTTAGGGCTTCCAATGGGCCAATGCATCGATCTGTCGTGAGAGAGGAAAGGCATTTGTATTTTCCAGCGACAATGGATGCCCATGAATACATATGGATGAATAAATGAATGATTACTCTTTCATGATGAGATTGATGTTGTTCATGTTCAGGATGATGAACATTATCATATGACTTCTCGAGTATATCATCCATTGGTTCAGATAGTTTCTAGAATTATGATCTTTGATCTTTAAAAAGACTGACAAATGAAAAGTGAATCGATAAGAATAAAATATCGATTAAAGAATGAGAAGAGAGAATAAGAGAATGAGGGAGAGGGAGAGGGGGACGGGGGGAGATGAATAGAGAATATAAAGTAGTACATTGAGAGGTCTATCGTTATATTAGAGTAACTAATTTGAGAAGAAGAAGAAGAGAGAGAGATATGGAAAAAGAAGAAGAGAAGAAAGATGAAATAACAATATAGTTCTAAAGAAGAACAGCTAAATCAATCAATATGAATATATAGATACCATTTTGTTTCTAACATGAAGAAATAGAGCCACTGATGTTTTATTCTCAATTATATCAGAGAATGCAGCTGCTTCTTGTGATGACATCTTATCAAAATTAAGACGTGAATGTTGAGCTGCTACTCGAAGTGCTGAATCAATCAATACAACCATTCCAATATAACGATAGATTAACTACACAATATATATTGTATACATGTAGATATATGAATATTCATACCAAGATCATCATCTTCCCATCTGAATATATCAGGAATTCCTCTCTCAATCAATTCAGCAATCTCTGATTGACTCAATCCACTTGAATATTTCTCTTTTATTCTATCATTTATCTCGACCTTATGACGATTTGATGACTATCAATACAATCCATACCGTATATAACAAGATAATGAAATATGGCAAGAGACCAAGTATATCGAGCTATTCTAATATACAAATCAACCGGGTAATACTTTATTCTAACCAAGAAAACGATGCACACATATGATAATAGATGAAGATGGAATCAAATAATGAATAAGGCAATGCAATAATGAATAAAGATAACGATGAAGAGAAATAACAACGAATGAAGATCAAGGAATATACTATAGAGGGATGAAGACGAAGACTATCAAACCATATCTATAACAAGAATACCATAAGCAAAGATAAAGTCAATACCAACTGAGAGAAATAAGAATAGAACCTAGACAAGACAATAATCATTAACATATAAGTGCATCAGGAAATCAATCAATAAATGAATGAATAGATCGATAAATTGAAAGTATTGATTGAAAGGTTTGAATAGATAAAGAGGTAATGAATGATATGATTTACATGAAATCATCATAATCATCATACTTTGATCCACCTCCTCCTCCTTCATAATCATCATACATATTACCTCCAACTGCTTTACTTCCTGTTGATTTCAATGATGGTTTTGATGACTTTCCTATAATAACAATAAAATTATAATGAATCATGTCTCGTAAATGTACACAATATTGTAGATAGAGACATGTTTAATAAACTAATAATAACCTATATTAATTGATACATCAAATATCCATCTTAAATCGGTCAAAAGTAAGAGTTATTTCGAAACTTATTCCCAGATATCCAACATTACAGAATTAGTGCACAAAGTAACGTTAACAATAATATAGTGATTGATTAGCTGTCTACAATAATCCTATTGAATTTCATTCTCTTTCCACTCAGAACCGAATATTTTATTGATATGGAATGAAATAGTACCATATTGGCTACCCAATGAGTATAATCATATCTTGGATATTAGGAAATAATCATACGCGGGCAACCTTTGCCGCTGGAAATTAATATCGGGTGGGTGGGACGCAAAAATTCAATTTTATGAATGAATTTCGGCTAAATCGTTTTCATTTTTGAGCGAATTTTGCCTAGATCGGGTGGGTCGGGTTCCAAAACCGGATGGGTTCTTGCCGCTAGCGACAATGCCGCCCACGTATGGAAATAATGTTCAAAAACTATGTTTTTCTGTATTTAACTTCACTCTGCTTATTTTATTTTTCGTTCATTAGTTAAGCTGTGTCTTATTTAACCCCTTCATCTCTATATATCCAGGAAAAGTCATGTGTCTAATTCCATTTCGATATAATAATATATTTTATATACATACCAGCTCCTTTCTTAGCAGCAGGGCCAGAAGTCTTCTTCTCCTTATCTGTAGCAGCCTTCTTATCATCAGCAATCTGTTTGAGAAGATTACTCATCTTACGAATCTCAGCTGCATCAACTGAAACCACAATCATTCATTTAAAATATATTAAATAATAAGCAGTAATAGATAATTCCTTCAAAAATGCGTGAGTCCAATTAAATTATAAATAATAAAAATGTCGAAAATATATAAAATATTATCAAAATACTAATATTTCTCGCTAAAAATATCAATTTTACCTATTTTTTTGTCTTAACCGTAATTTTTTTTACAAAATTCCAAAGTTTGCGTGATTGTTACGATACTTGTCACCCCTCTGTTGATTACTAAAACAAATAAATAATAAAACTAACGAGGAGCGGCAACATTCGTTAAAAGCTTCGATAAGAAATCTCCATAATGTCCAGCCAAATGACGAGTGGCGAAGTATTTACCTGCCTAGATATAATATCATATTATTATGAATACAGAAAACAATATACATGTATAAACTAGAATGAATTTTGAAACTGAAAATCAAAATAAACATTTCTGTATCATAATCATATTTTGTATAGATAAATGATTAATTAGATATAAATTAAAATGAATACCTTATCTCCCCACATCTCGAATTCATCTTTAGTCATAATCTTATCCCATGAATAATGATTATCATCATCTTCACCAGATCCTTCAATAAGTATTCATTACATTATAAACTGAAGTATCATCTATATCAAAGATTGAATACCAAATAGTTCTCTAGCAAATGATAGATCACTCCTCCTTTGAATTTCTTCTCTTTCTTTAGGTGTTAATTCACGACCAAGATCTTCCATATTGAAGGTCTGTAATCATAACAACAATCAAATACATTCTATTATAATATATTTATATTAAAAAACATAATAGATTAAATAATACTACCTTTCCATCTTTTTGCATATACTTGGGCTTAGGTTTGGCTGGTTGACTCTTCGGAACCTTTAATATTCCTTTTTTTAATCCTTATTAGATTTAATTTAAAATGTGATTGAGTACAGAATGAGATTAGATAACTAACTTCAACTTCAGGAGCAACATCTTCAACAACAGGAGGAGGAGCCAGATTCTGAACCTCGGGCTCGAAATCATCATCATCTATAATATATATCAATAGTATATTGAATAACTAAACGATAGATACCATGTGATACAAGGAGAATAGACAAAATCAGTTAATCATAATAAATATAAATATATAATAATAAGGCATACTCACCCCAATCAGACATGATGGGCACCGATACGATTACGGTAGATAAGACACTGAAGATTGTATTGATTAAATGAATACTCATAAAGTAATAGAAATAGTAAAGGGCGATGAGAACCCATTGAAGTAAATAATAAGAAAGTATTGATTGATAGATGAATCTTTATACTCTTGTATAGAGTAAACGAATAGACTCGAGTATAATAGACAAGAGAATACAAATGAATCGGGATGGATCATACATGCATCTAATACAACTACCCGATATAATGCACACTAGGGAGTATTATTATATATCATTGAGATGATCTATTCAATATATAGATATCAATCGATAAATTGATCTATTCTCCAAATTGATGATTGAAAGTATCATGAGTACGAAGAAATAAAGGAGGATTAGATGATGATTGAGCTACAAATTGAGCCAATGGATCATTAGCTGATAATTCACCAAATGATGGATATACAGTTGGAGGACGAGGAGGTGATGATACCTTAATTTTTATTATATCATATATAATCAAATATTGATTATACTACACAATAGGAGCTCATTCATACATATAGTAAGTAATCAATCATAATTATTCATTTAATAAATAAGTGATTGATGATACCTGTGAAGGTATAGATGTATTATGAATAGGAGATAAAGGAGTATGATGATTGAATGTATCTCTAGATGGTATAATAGGAGGAGTTAATTGATCTCTATCTGTTCCTGTCATTGCTCTTCTCATTCCTTCTGATGCCTTCTCAAAACATGTACGAATCACTTGATGTACAATTGTCTAAATGGAATACAATCAATCAATCAATCAATCATTCTATCAATCAATCATTCTTACTTGTAATCCATATTCAAGAACAACAGCTCCAACTCCTGCATACAATGCCCATACTCCTTCCTAAATATAGTAAAGTATTGACTCTATCAGTGATAAGTTAGATCAAAGTACATACATTCTGAATGATTGACTTGAAACAATGGAAAAATCCATCATATTTAGCTTTCATTGATATCGCCATAATACCAGTATCCAGATCATCGATTAGTGTACGAGTTCCTAACCATTAATCAATAGATATGGATATCGATTGATATCTACCGTACCTTGGACATATAATCTATGAAGTACGGTCTCGAATGGAAATAGAACGAGATCAGTGAGTACGGTAGAAGTCATAGTAGCGAATATATGAGGAATGAATTCATGTAATTTAGTCTTCTCACTTGATGGTTTACGGTTCTAAATAGATAAAATAATGATATTTTAGTAGAGACAATCAAATATAAAACTAACTATATAATCTTTAGCCATGGCGAAGAATCTGACATAGAGAGCTTGATGAATAATATAATGGGATGTATGAAAGCATACTGTAGGTATAGCCAAATGAATAAGGGAGAATTTACGAGAATGATCACGAGGACCAATAAAGAGATATCTAAAGATGAAGAGACATAGACAGAATATAGATATAATAGAAGATAACCTCATTCTATCCACTCCTTTTGTTAATACTTCCATCATTCTATTATCATCTGTTGATGAAAGACCTTTACCACTCTTAATGATATAATATACCAATATTATTAATATAGTATAATCTGATAACATACTCGTATCGTCTCAATGAATGATGAAATATAGAATGGAGTCATCAAAAAGTAAGTAGATCTTAAATATACGATAAAATCAGAACCAATCAAGAAACAGAGATGAACTTACGTTTTTAATAAAATATGTTTCCAATATTTAGAATTACTTCCATTATCAACAAAAGATCGAGGAAGACCAAATAGATCAGATATTAATACTTCTGATACTGATGATAATCCCCATACTACTCCTGTTCCTATTGATCCACGCCATAATGTTGATACTCCCTGCATTATATTCATTTATCATATATTATCATTAAAGGGAGAACTTACATGTTGTCCAATCATATTACATACAACGGGAACTAATGAAAAGGGTGTCAAATGAAGAGATCGAGCATTTTGATGAACCTAAAGATACGAAATGATTAGATTTGTTCATGGAGAGTTACAATTACTTGACATTGTCGTCTGATTACTCCACATGGATGAACAATCGCTAGTTTTGTGAACATTCTGAATAACAAAAGAATAAATAATCGATGAGAAAACGCTAAACTAACTGTGATACTCCAAGAATTGCGCCAGCTAATGGATCTTCATTTGATGAAGGAATGAGAGGAGGTGAGGCATTCAAATATGGTATTGATGATGTTGATGATCCAGGACCCAACATATCTGCCGCCACTGTAAACCAAATAATTCTCCAGTGTAAACTAAACCCAAATAAGAATTCAACTAAATTTCACGATTACTTATTTGAAAATTTTCTCCTCAAATGTCAACTTTAACACAGATCCTTCCATGAATTACTTTAAAAAAGCTGTAGAGATGTCCTGTTCATCAGCCGAACAGATTAAACAAACTATATCAGAAGTAGGCCTACTATACCCTATTGTATACAAGATAATAGAAAACGTTGAAGAGATAACGTTGAATACCATACTTCCATGAGGTTCATAGAGAAGATCCCTCCGTCGTTGTTGAGGAGATGTATTGTAGTTTGGTAATTTGGATCTATTCGTTATAAACGACATCGCTGGAAAAAAAATGAAATCAAAATGACAACAAGAAACAGTTATGGTGATAAAAAAAGAAGGTAATGAGATGACGACGTGAAGCTATAGATCAGAAGCAGTAGATTGTACTAGAGGGGTTAGGGAAAAGAGAAAAAATGGTTTGATGGAAGAACATCAGAAGGTATTCATGCATTCATCGAGATCATATTCCAAGTTTAGTTAATAAAATGGTTTGATTAAAATACAATAAGAGATGAAACAAAAATAACAAAATGAACAGAGAATGTAAAGATCCCTCGATGATTACTGTATTTCTCACTATAATTCATATCGTGAAGTGATATTTTAGCCGCATAAATTTGCAAACATATATATTGGTTTCTGCTCATCCACCCACCATTATTTGTTGACACTTTTCTCATAAAATATGAATTGACAAAAGATAATGTCTCTTGGAGACACATAATCTATAAAAGGATGAAATGTTGATGAAATCAGAGTACCGTATTACGCGTAATCGGAATAAGAACGGCTGATACCAACTGCGAAATTCACACGTCATTCTATGTTTACCAAACTCCGCTGCTAGATCCTACCAGCGCTACAAAATGTTCAAAGTATTTTTATGTCATCTAAAATTATTTATTTATTATTCTAGCTCGATTTATTGTGACTGTGATATTATGTAGTTGTATATGATATTAATGACATATTCGTAATACTTTTACATCATTCGGATGAATAGTCGTTGACATTTCAGATATGGAGAGATACGATCGTGCTATTACCATCTTCTCGCCCGATGGTCATCTTTTCCAAGTCGAATATGCCCAGGAAGCCGTCAAAAAGGGCTCCACTGCAGTAAGTTATGCAAACTTTATTGGTTACATTAATTGGTGAAAGATGTTTGTATTACTGTAGATGATGATATTGTTGTCAGGTCGGAGTCCGTGGAAAGGATTGTATTGTAATTGGAGTTGAGAAGAAGGCAATTGCTGCTCTTCAAGATGAAAGAACAATCAGAAAGATTCATATGATTGATGATCATGTTATGCTTGCATTTGCTGGTTTGTCATCATTTCTCTCATCATCTCTTATGATGATCTCGTTAAGGTCTCTCAGCTGATGCTCGTATCCTCGTAGATAAGGCTCGTCTTGAATGTCAGTCATACAAACTGACCCTCGAAGATCCTGTTACTATTGCATATATTGCACGATTCATCGCTAATACTAAGCAGGTATCTATCACTCTTTTCTCTTTACTTTTCATCATAGCTCGAATAGCTACGTTACACATTTTCAAAATGCGATCAGGCTTTTTGATTTTTCGTCTCAAATGCGGTGTTGTATTGCAAAAAAAAAACCCAAATGCGGTTAGGTTTTTCGATTTTCGGCTCAAAATGTGGCCAGGCTTCGTAGTTTGTAACATACTTTTCGATCTATGCTTTTCATTCATTTGGATATCTTTCTGCTCTATTCAATAATTATATCTTATTGATTATGTCCAAAATAGCGTTTCACTCAATCACCTGGTCGTCGTCCATTTGGTATTTCAATGTTGATTGGAGGATTTGATTATGATGGAACTCCTCGACTATTCAAAACTGAACCATCTGGAGCTTATTATGAATATCTTGTTAGTTTACTTTTATTCTCAATCCAGGAAAGGAATATAAGATATATACATTGAATTTGTACTTGCTATCAAACACAAATTATGCCTGTCTCAATTTTTTCTATTTCTTCGTTTTTATATATTATTTAATAGACCATGTTAATATGTCCATTCTATTGTGTTATATCATTAATAACATCCTACTTATATTTAGTTATTGATTGAATATAGGCCAATTCAACTGGTCGTGGTGAGAAAACTGTACGTGAATATCTGGAAGAACAATATTCTGATGATTCAGTCAAAGATGAAGCATCATCTCTTCTTCTTGTTATCAAGGCCCTATCACAGGTAATCAATATTATGTCTTAAATATACCGTATCCTCTTGTTCAGGTTGTCCAGTCAGGAGCCCAAAACATTGAGATCGCCGTTATGACCAAGAACGCTGAAAAGGTACTAGATTACTTATACATTGTTGATATACTATGAAAATGATGTTTGTAGCCTGGAGAGTTCAAGCATAGAGTACTTTCAATTGAAGAAGTTGAACAACTACTGAAGAAGGTATGATCTTTGATCTTTATTCATTATGGATTACTGTAGACTATTGTGATGTAATGAATATAATTAAAGGTAGAAGAAGAACGACTTGCAGCTGAAGCAGAAGAAGCTCAGAAGAAGGAAAGGAAATAGATTGATATCTATATCTTTCATCCCTTTTATACTTCCAATCTATTTATTATTATTTACATTTAATATAATCAATAAATGGGAATTGTCTCTAGTACGGTGTTTATCCCTTCTTCCATTATCCGTTGATTGTATTATCGATTGATTGATGAATACGATGAATATTGTCTCTTTCTCTCATGATATCATAGATAGTATACACAGTGTGAACATAAAACGAAGTCGAGTCATTCTCTTCTCCCTCCATTCTTTCCTCTTCTATTCCTTCTTTTCTTCTTTGGAAGCTATCTAACGAATTCTAGTCGCGCACTATGATTTGATTGTTGGAGGCCTCTGACTGAAAGGCGGTCCTCTCCCTCTACCTCTCCCTCTCCCTCTACTTGTACCTCTAGAGGGAGTTCCATCTACATAGACTCCACCCCTTTTATACCTGAATAGTTGAATGTGAATAGAATGATCATCTAAATATATATATATGAATATGATGATTATTCTATTTCTTCTTATTTCATTAGTTCATTCTAATCAACCACATGGTGAGTATATCTTTATATTTCGTAGATCAATAATCTTCTTCTCTATTATAATTAGATATTAGAATCTTTTCTCTTTCCAATTGAATGAAATATAAATGAATAAATTGGTGTCTTCTCTCTATCTATTCCTTCTCTTATATCTAACCATACATAGAAGATACATATTGTATTCACTCATTCCTAATTCATATTCATAGTAAAAAAAAGTAATAATGATATTATTATTCTCTAATTAATCTATATGTTTCATTAGCATTAACAGTATCATTGTGTCTTTCCAGTCATAAATATTGATTGACTCTTATAAATAAAAGATAATGATTATTTACTATCTATACTATTGAATGATTGACTCAAACAGCTTCTAGAATGTGTCACCTTCTTCTTAATCTCTATTCATTCACTCCATCAATAGACACAAATTACTCCTAATTACTCCTAATCAATAATCCAATTTGTTCTTCTTCGGCTTCTTCAACCACCTGTCATACTACTAAACATATTCTATTGTATTAAACACCTTTAATTAGACTACTCTATTCATTTTATTAGACCCTTTTTGACCTTACCTATTCTCCCTCTCCTTTTTACTCTCTCCCTCTCCCTCTTCCCCTCCCTCTCCCTCTCCTTTTCATATCCTACAGTAGTACATTTGATCTCAATTGGATTGAATAGGAAGTCAGTCATATTTCACTCTTTCCACACTCATTTTTCTTCATTCAAAAAGAGAGAAAAGAATAGATTGAGAAGAAGAAGAAGAAGAATAAAATAGATTGAATATATATAGAGTTGTATTATAGAATTGATAGTTCCTCCTCCTCCTGAGAAGGTTCATCTTACTACAACTTATAATTCTGCTACTATATGGTATTCATTTTACAATTATCAATTTACAACATTTCAGAGAGGACAAAAATGGTTAACAAATTTTAACAAAAAAAGTAGAATTTTTTTTCCGTTTGGAAAAAAACGAAAAATTTTGTATGAGCAATGTTACGTTGAAAAAACTGAAAAAAATTTTTATTTCCAACTAAAGCATAACTGAAACATCAATTTTTTTTAATGAATTTTAAATTATGAAGAATAAAGTATTGGGAATACTTAAACAAATAATCTTCATTCAAAATAAAAAAAATAGAAGACTTTCTTTATTCTCTCTGTATTTTGTTGTTATGGAAATAAAAAGAAAAAGAACAAGACTTTCTACGTTTTCCTTTTCTTTATTCTTTAAAAAAATCAACGTTTTGCTGGATTTCATCATTTCCCAAATATATGTTTACGTAGGGTACTCGAAAAAAAGATTTACCCCGTTTTATAGACTGACATTTTACTCTCCATTTAATTCTCTAGTTTTTTTTTCGAGGATTAAATTGTTAAAGAAATGAAAAAAATGACTTAAATATGAATCAATAAAATGTATTCCAGGTGGGATCCACCATCAGATAAATCAATATTAGTACGTGGATACGCAGTATCTTATGGAATTGGATCACCGTCGTATAAAATAATATTAGATGGAGAACATACTACTTCTTTTACTATTAATGGATTAAGTATGACATTAACAAATTTATATTATAATATTCATTTTTCATCCATAGATATTGACTAATATCAATCAATAACATCTTGATTATCGATTTATTGATTATAGAACCAAATACTTCATATGTCTTTGCTGTGAATGCATACAATGAAGCTGAAGGAGAAGATGGAGAAAGAGTAGTTATATCGTCTATGACTAAAACTAATCGAGGTACATTTGCATATTGATTGAAGAGGGAGAGGGAGAGGGAGAGACAGTAAAGATAAGTAGAGGAAGAGGGAGACAGAAGGAGATGATAAAAGGAGAGTTGAGATGGTATTGATGAATGAATATATTGTAGGATATTCGATGGAATCATTATGGGCACCAATATCAGTTCATTCAAAGGCAACAACACATGGTATTGATATTGAATGGGAAGATCCTAATGAGAATAGATCACCCACACAAATACATTATCTTATATCGTATGTTTATTATGATAATAATATGAACGATTCATTCAATATTATAGATACGGTATATATCAATCTGAGAAAATGTCAACTATTCGTTCTAATTCTCGATCCGTTAGAATAACAAATGTATTACCTGATAAGGAATATGAAATAGCTGTTAAGGTATATATAGATATATTGATTGATTGATTGATTTATATGAATTTATTGATTGATATTGATTGAATATAGGCAGTGGATGAAGAAGGAAGAGAAAGTGTATGGAGTATTAGAGATATTGTATTGACTCCTAGAGGTATTTATTATCGCTTATTGTATAGCCCTGCTTAGTTTTGTACACGCGCGCATTCGCAGTGCACTGTAGCTTTTGAATCGCTTCATTTCAACAGTATTATAAGTAAAGTCGAGAAATAAGGTGCAAAAGAATTTTTTTAAATTCAAAAGTACACAATTTTTGTTCTAGGATGGGTCATAAAAAGTTTAAAAAAAACTTCATATCACTAATACTAATGATTAGGATTTTTGTTCAAATATTCATAGACAGAGGAAATGAATGATGGGCTCTGCAGCGGCGAGTGTGCAAAACTCGACCGGTCCGTATATATTATATTTACAAAAAATGTTTTAGGAGCAGAAAAGAAGATCTCTCAATACGATTGGAATTGTGATTTTGAGAAAGATATGTGTGATATGCAATCATATGAAGAAGGAATTGAATGGAAAAGAGAAAGAAAAGGGCCAAGAATAACTCCAATTCATGGTATGAAGTACATACAGTAGCAGCCAAAAATATTCGGCAAAAACTTCCCAATGTCATAACTTTTGACTCAGATGAGCGATCAGGCTCATGTTTAGGGTTGTTATTTATGAAATCGATAAGTAACAACATGTGAAAGTTGATTCTCACTAAGTCGATCATGCTGATTACCGTTATAGAGGTCACTCCCGTAGTTTCGTACCCTTTGCGAACCATTCCCTAATCAGCCTAATCGGACAATTTCTGAGAATTTCGAGAAAAAATTGTGGAAAAATCCTAACTTCGACCTCCTTTCTCCAAATAATTTCGAAGAAAAAAAAATTTCGGCTGGGGATTAGATAGAGGTTGTATCATCACTTCTAAATAATACTGAGAGGAATCATAACAATGGGAGTAGGATAGGATGCCAACATAGTCGATAGAAAAACCAAAAAAACCAAAAAAAATCAACCAAAACATGAGCCTGATTGTTCATCTGAGCCAAAAGCTATGGCATCGCAAAGTTTTTGCCGAATACTTTTGGCTGCTACTGTACATACCAATATTATTAACCAAGTCGGCCCATTTTACCTTTTACTATATCATGATTTTTTTCGAAAATAATTTACGTCGTAAAATTTTATAAAAAGTTAACGTTCTAAGAAAGTTTTTCAAAAAAAAATGCTAAAAAATATTGTGATATTATTTGTAAGAAATATCGGATAATCAATGTTTGTTGGTGTGGTAGATGAACTCAGATTGAGATTGTGATAGTCTTATATGAGATTGTTCATTATTCCCAATCGCTTGATAATATCTGCTGTATTAGCGATATATGAGGAATCAAACATGTGCCCTGAAATATCCGAATCGACCTAGTATCAGATAGATTAGATGGGATCATCCTTACTGACCATAGAAAGTATCTCATCATGAATAGCATTGATTTAGAGAAAGTCGTAAAATTGTACTTTTTGCGAATAAAATTTTTTTAACGAATTTTACGAGAAAAAGTCTCGAAATTGTGTATTTTACGAAGAATTTATTTAAATTTTTTTAACGCTCACGTTTATCATCAGTGGTATGAATAGAGAGATACAAAGAGATATAATCGAATGGAGTACGTTCACATTAAAAACATTGGACCAAAAATGTTCGAGATAAATATTTGCTTGCTTGGCATTGTCATCTATGAATGAACATTCCTTTTAAAGAAAAAAAAGAAATATGGTCTAGCAAAAACCGTCTAATAAATTAAAATAAAATAAAATAAAGCGGAACTAAAAGAATAAATACATAATGCAGGTAAATGGGCGATTGTGGCAGAAACAGGAATGAATTCAAGTATAAGATATTCACGTATTCTATCACCTATATTCATGATGGCTAAGAGTATATATCTATGTCTATCTATATCTATTATACCATCTCATAACTATAAAGGTAAATGATCAAGATACAAATATTAGATGAGTAACTAATGGAAAAATTACTGAAACCAAAAAATTCTGAGAAATACATATGTTGATAATAAACTTTTGTGAAACGTTTTAAACAAAAGAATTGGAGGTGATAATGTAATTAATGATTAAATTTAGAATCAGGAACGATAATCTTGTATGTTCATGATGAGAAAACATCTGAATTGACTCAAATATATAGAATAGAAGTGAATAAACTAAGAGAAGGAAAATGGAGTCGAATAAGATTACCATTAAAGAGACAATTACATCCATTCAGAGTAGATTTATTCATTTATTATTATATTATGATGATTGAATCAATATAAGGTTGTAATAGAATATTCATGGATTCGTCATAATCAATGGATCGGACTTGATAATATTGAATTGAATAGTGGAACATGTCCACATGATAATGCTACTCTTTCATTACCTCATATTAGTTAGTTTACATTTTATTCTCTTTTATTTGAAAAAATCTACCTATAAATTTTCATACTAGTTCAAGCAAAAAAGATTTGTGTTTATATTTTCTACTTTTTTTAACAAAAGAATTTCTTCAATTTACTTTCAACAATTTTTATAAAATTCCTAAAAACTATTGATAAACAAGAAATTTGATATAAAATATCCAATATACATGAATAATATCAATTGAATTATTCATCCATTGATTTATGTCATCTCTTTATCTATTACTCAATCTTTTCTCCTTCTTTCATTTGTTTCACTTAACTAGACTTGAAAGGACTACTCATACCATCAATATACACTCCTCCAATCTCCTTTTCCTCCCCCTCTCCCTCCCCTCCCTCTCCCTCTCCCTCTTCTCTCCCTCTCCCTCTTCTCTCCCTCTCCCTCTTCTCTCATTCTCCCTCTTCCCCTCCCTCTCCCTCTCTTCCTCCCCTCCCTCTCCCTCTCCCTCTCCCTCTTCCCCTCCCTCTCCCTCTTCCCCTCCCCTCCTTCTCCCTCTTTCTCCATTGTCTTTATTCTCATGGGATGAATATTCTTCTTCCTCATCTAGTACTACAAGGGGGAAGAGGTCAATACTATCACTCTTCATCTATATTCTTCATTTCATTTCAATCATAGATCAAGTAGTGAACAATGAAATATCTCCAATGATTACCATATTGAGTATAGATACTGTAGATATAATGAAAGGGGATGTGTTATGACTGGATAGTGTTATCATAATGGAGATAGATCATATAATATATCCTTCTTCTTCTATCATCGACCTTCCAATTATTATGACACTTATGGGAATGAGATTAATGAATGAGAACTCTTTCTTCTCCCTCTTGCTCATCTCTCCTCCCTCTCCCTCTCCCTCTCCCTCTTACCAATCCCTCTTTCCTCCTCCCTCTCCCTCTGTATGGTTAAAACGACCGTCCTAAATGGTCCTTAATATCCGTATATAGCTGTATAGCCTCGTTAGATGGTCTAACGATAGAAAGGGGATAACTATCTAGTTGAATCTTCTTCTTTTCTATATTATTATTATAATTGATCTATAGTCTTTCTTTATGTAACTTCATCAATCAAATACATATAAGTACATATACAACCTATGATTGAAGAATCTATAACAACCAATGATCTATATCTTACAGACATAAGAATACAAATACATCTCACACTCATTTTTATTGAAAATGAAGACAAATACAGCAGTGATGTATAATCTGGTGTCGGGAAAAGAAAAGAAAAGAGAGAAAACTCTCCTCTTTTCACACACTCTCTCGCCTCTTTCATTTCGTAACTTCTGAAAAGAACATAAGACTAAGACTATTCATATGAATGTGAATAAATTGAATGGAATGAGGTTTGAGTCAGTGAAAGGATTTCAGATGTAGACACCTGGGGAACGATACTAGACAGAGGGAGAGGGAGAGGGAGAGGGAGAGGGAGAGGGAGAGGGAGAGGGAGAGGGAGGAATAAGAGGGAGGAGGAAAAGGGAGGGGTTAAAATCTCCGCCCTCTTGCATCTTTTCTTCATAATCTGTTGGATGTATGGTTCTATTATTATGAGTCTTCATATAATATAATATATTAATAATGATAATTCAATGGAAGATAAGATTGAGATTATTATTAATCATTCTTAATCTATTCTATTTATCATTATCAATTAATGATTTCCCTATTGGACTACCTGGAGGTATTATTCATTCATTCATTCATTCATTCATTCAATACTCTAACTACATCCTTATTCACATCTTCCTCTTATATCTCTCCCTCTCCCTCTCCCTCTCCCTCTCTCTCTCTCTCTCTCTCCCTCTCCCTCTCCCTCTCCCTCTCCCTTTCCCTCTCCCTCTCCCTCTCCCTCTCCCTCTCCCTCTCCCTCTCCCTCTCCCTCTCCTTCTCCCTCTCCCTCTCCCTCTCCCTCTCCCTCTCCCTCTCCCTCTCCCTCTCCCTCTCCCTCTCCCTCTCCCTCTCCCTTTCCCTCTCCCTCTCCCTCTCCCTCTCCCTCTCCCTCTCCTTCTCCCTCTCCCTCTCCCTCTCCCTCTCCCTCTCCCTCTCCCTCTCCCTCTCCCTCTCCCTCTCCCTCTCCCTCTGTCCCTCTACATCTCAATACATTTGAATATCTCTTCTATCTATTATCATTTTCTTTTCCTCTCATCCTTTTCTTCTTCACTTCTTATTCTAAAGAAAACAAAAGGAAGAGTCTTACTCCAGCTTCTTTGATCACTCTATACTTACTACTTTCATCCTCCCCCTCTCTCTCTCTCTCTCTCTCCCTCCGTCTTCTTCTCCCTCTCCCTCTCCCTCTCTCCCTCTCCCTCCGTCTTCTTCTCCCTCTCCCTCTCCCTCTCTCCCTCTCCTGTCTCTCCCTCTCCTTTCTGAGTGTGAAGGATTGCTCCATATAGGTGTTACTAGGAGATGAGAATAAGAATATACTTCTCTTCTATCTATTAGTCAACTAATAATAATCATATTAGACTTAAGTATACCATATATGGATGGGGTTCATGGAACTATATTCTAAAGGAGGCATTCAAAAAATTTAAATTTCACCTAAACGTCATTTTTAAAGGGGTATTCCATACAATTGTATGATGTATACACTAATTCAAGAACAGTATCCCTTGAGAAAGATATGCACCTTCCATCACAATCTCTCAATCTATGTCTTCATTCTCCCTCTCCCTCTCCCTCTCCCTCTCCTTCTCCCTCTCCCTCTCCCTCTCCCTCTCCCTCTCCCTCTCCCTCTCCCTCTCCCTCTCCCTCTCCCTCTCCCTCTCCCTTTCCCTCTCCCTCTCCCTCTCCCTCTCCCTCTCCTTCTCCCTCTCCCTCTCCCTCCTTACTTCATGGATGTTCATTAATCTCAAGGGAGTACTTATCATAGACTTATCAAGATCTTTCTTCTTCTTCTTCTATTCATCCATATATCACTCGTTTCTTCTTCATCATCATCTTCATTCTTTCTATTCCCATATGAGACTATATCTATCTTATCTACCGTAATCATATTTTCCATTCAAGACTCATAACTATTGAAATAACCGTGATAATCTCCATAGAAGGTTCATTCCATGAAAAGACTAATAATATATGATAGATAGATTGGTCTCTTTCTTCATATAGATTATATTATAATCCCCCTTTCCATTCTATTTCACTTTCTTTCTCTAACTTCCTTTTATGCAGTGTTCAAAAGTAACGAAAAGAAAAGAAAAGATGCGAAGAAGAGTGCAAAACGAGGAGAAATTTCCCTGATTTTCTTTTACATTCGATTTTAGAAAAGATTCAAATTAATCTGAATGAAAGATGAAAAGGGCGCGAATTAAGCAGAAGAAGAAGAAGATAGAAAGAGAATGAATACACATGTTTCAACTTATATTCAATCATTCTGTATCTTACTTCACACATTTGTTCATTCTATCCCTCCCTCTCCTCCCGCCCTTCTACACTCTCCTCCTCTCCCCCCCCTCCTCTCCATCTTCTTCTGAACAGTAATGGAGTGGTGACAGATTGAACTCTCCACCTCTTATACACATAACCATTCAACAAATCAACAACCATCATAATTGGTACTTCTCCATCTCCCTCTCCCTCCCCTTCTCCTTCTCCCTCTCCCTCTCCCTCCCCTTCTCCTTCTCCCTCTCCCTCTCCCTCCCCTTCTCCTTCTCCCTCTCCCTCTCCCTCCCCTTCTCCTTCTCCCTCTCCCTCTCCCTCCCCTTCTCCTTCTCCCTCTTCCTCCCCCCTCCCTCTCCTTCTATCCAATCTCTTGGTGACCTTTATCTATTCGTTATGATTGGATATTCTTTCATCAAAAGTGTTAGATATTCGTCCAAGTGGAATGAGATGGTATAGATTACAGACTCAAGAAGATATAAAGAATATCTATAGAGATCTACAAATCAATTACATCATTTTAAAGTTTTTTTTCGAATAATTGTTTGAGAATTTATAAAAAAATGTTTGATTTAAAAAATAGAAACATTTCTACAGAAAATATATGGATATATGAGTAAAACTAATTGTAGATACGGAGACTGAAGTAGATCTATTGGTTCCTATGCAACAATCATTGAATTCTGATCCTAGAGTATTCAAAGCTAGAGGATTTGATGGACTTCCTGCTATTGGAATACAAGTATATTATATATTCAGTCAATCTTTAATTATAATTCAGTTTTCAAAAAAGTTCATTGTAACTGAGTCATTCCTGAAATTTCGAAAAAACAAGTTAAATTATTCATGATATGATACGTTCACTATATTTATATTTATTTTATCGACAATGTCAATATGAAATATAATTATCAATGTATATGATTGTATGAATTGATTGATGAAATACAACTAATCGATATAATTTAAGCGTGGAGTTATGATCGCTGCTCCATATCGTCTATATTTTCCTCGTCGTTTCTATACAGAGTTTTCTATTCTGGTATCAATAAAACCATCAGATAGAACAGGAGGATATCTATTTGCTATTCTTAATTCATATGATACTGTTGTTGATGTTGGAGTACTTCTTGAACCATCTGGTTTATCATATTTCCTTATACTTTTATATTTACTCTATATACTCTTTTTCCACTGAATTTATCCGCAATATTTTTTAAACAGTGAACAAATTCCATATTTTCGGAAATTTAAAAAAAAAACAATTACGTTAAAAACGTTAATTTACGTTAAAAACGTTTTTTCGAAATATTCCGAAAAAACACTGAAAAAAATGGAAAAACTAAAAAAACGAAGAGGACTGGCCCTTATATCTACTTGAATATATATCTATTGATGAATAATATTGATTCAGGAGAAGGACATACAAATATCTCATTAGTTTATACTAATTCTCGTATTGATTCATCATCTAAAGTCGTCGCTTCTTTTATTGTTCCTGATTTCCTTCAAGAATGGACTCAATTTGCACTCAAAGTATATTCATATTACAATATTTCAATGAGATCATAAGAATATTCAGATCACCTCAAATGAAGTCGTTCTATTCTTTAAATGCTTACGATTTGCTTCGAAAACGGTCAGATTTATTTATAATCAATCTCAACAACAAAATCTGCAGTTTAAATAATGAAGATAGTGAATATTGTAGGTGTCTAATATGCCCCAACAATTGATAATGGATGATTCTCATAAGTTATACATTGGAAGTGGAGGTCCTATCATTGAACATGGATTTGAGGTTGATCTTTGATCTTTTTGTCATAGAGAGAAGGGATAGTATATGGATATAAGGTTGATCTATGATCTTTTTGTCATAGAGAGAAGGGATAGTATATGGATATAAGGTTGATCTTTGATCTTTTTGTCATAGAGAGAAGGGATAGTATATGGATATAAGGTTGATCTTTGATCTCTTTTCACAGAGAGAAGGGATAATACCTGTATGTGAGGCTGATCTTTGATCTTTTTCTTGATAGAAAGAAGGGATAGTCATATCTTTCTTTACACTTCCACATGTATTCTTCTTCTTCTCTAAATATAAGCTAAGATTCTTTCTTTTTTCTCTTTTCTCCTCCCATTTCTTTTCTCACTTATACTCAAATGATCCCCCTTCTTCTTCTTCTTCTCATTCTACCGTATTCAATCCAAGTGTCCCATCCCCACTCCGTCTTGTCCCATCCTTACTCCGATGGGGAGCCTCTTCTAACCAATTGGAGTCGTGTCACACGACAAGAATCAGATTGGGAAGAACCCATATATTATGAAGATCAAACGGATATAGGAGAAGTGGAAAGAGTTGAAATATTGAATGAAGAGGTTAGAATCAATATATTATTCTTTATTTTATTATAGGGTGCGATTCAAGAATTGAAGATTCATGATAATCCTTTTGATGCTGATAAACAATGTGATGAGAAATGGGTTTGTTATTCTCTTTGATCTTTGATCTCTCTATCATTGGACTACTCGGATGACCAACGAATTAAAGATCAAAGATGAAAGATGGCATCATCTTTCATTGTATACTGCATGATATAGGATTGAATGGTGTGAGATAATCGATTGATTTATAGTGGAGAAGACGAAAGACAACTAAGGGTTCACTAAGAGTGGTATGTGTAGTACAGTAGTTGTGTTGTGTGTATACATGTGGTGCAGTGAGTGCATATTAGATTGTCTGTCATTTATAGAAAATAGTCTACCGTACCTTCAGGGAAGTATCCTGATTCAGGATGATGAAGGATCGGGCTCGTTACCAGATGCAATAAAGGACGAAAGTGAACCACAATCGAAGAATCTTCCAATCGATAATAGAAAACTCAATACTCAAGGTATACTGTACTTTTATTATTATATTCTTGCCATTTCTATGTATCATATAATATTCATATTATCTTTCTCTAAAAGTAAAAAGTGCGTTTGGAAAAAGGAGAAGAAAACGGCTGAAATGGAGGCTTATTAAGGATAATATAGAACACGAGATTAGATTTGTTTATGTTAGAAGAGGAGAAAGAAATGTGTGAATTGTTTCAGGAGAAGAGAACGAATCTTCTTTTCTATTAGAAGATTCATTCATTCTTCCATTTAAAATCGTCCATTCTATTATTGAAAATGGTTAATCATAGTTGAATGATACAAATGCTTGTGCTTCAGTAGTTTATATTACACTCAAATCATCTGATAAAAAGATAATAGAGATATGATAAGAATTGATGAAATATCTATCCCCTCGAGTGTTACAACCCTGGTTTAAATACAATTGCATGGTCCTGAGTTGAATTGAGTTATAGAGTATACTGTATTATATTTAAAATCAATGAATAATCGGATTTAGATGCCTTTCCACCATTGTCATCATCAAGTTCATCTCATGGAGAAAGAGGAGAACAAGGACCACCTGGTCCTCCTGGAGTGTGTCAACAACACTGTCGAGATGGTATATCAGGACCAATAGGACCTGAAGGTACTATACATCTACCGTATACCTAATGATTGAATATCGTTGTAGGACCACCAGGACCTATGGGACCACCAGGACCTCCAGGTCCATCAAATGGAATGTATCCATTAGAAGAAGGAGGAGGATATAATATGGGTGGAATTGGACCAATTGGACCACCAGGTGAAAGAGGAGAACAAGGAGAAAGAGGTGAAAGAGGACACGATGGATTACCTGGAAGGAACTTTGAAGTAAGATGACTAATGATAAGAGATCAAAGATCAAAGATCAATATTATAGGGACTAACTGATGATGACATCGAGAGAATTGCTAATTGGCCTGGAGTCAAAGGAGAGAAGGTAAGATTACGGTAGATCAATGAATGAATCAATCGATTATCATTTTAAGGGAGAACCAGGAATATGTGAGAAGAGTAATAGTGGATATAATGTAGAAAGAGTTCGTGGAGAGAAAGGAGAAAAGGGAGATAGAGGAGAAAGTGTTCATATTGGAGGAAGAGAACATGAACAACCTTCATCATCTAATGGAATTGGTATGATGAGATTATGGTAGAATATCAATTCATCCATTATTTATAGTTACCGTACTTCCTACTACAGTAGAAGTATTTGCTTCGGGAGCCACAACTCCAATGGGAACATTGGTCTTTGCTCTTTCATCTCAACAACTCTTCTTGAGAGTTTCCAATGGATGGAAAGAAGTTATGGTAAGATATTTATTTATTGATTGATCGATTGATAAAGTAATCAATTTAGCTCGGTCAATATCATCCAGTAGTACAACATCAACCATCAGTGGTATGTTTGATGCCATTAATATTATTATATAAATTGTATTCATTCCTTATATTGCTTATTGACTATTGCATTTGATATAGATAGATTGATAGCTTATCATCCTTTATATGCATTTTATCCCTTATTCAGCCAATCTCTTCATCATCTGAAATAAGTCCTGATACTCATTATAAGTACTGGGTAAGCTTGTAGATGTTGTGTTGTCTCAAAGATCAAAAGATCAAAGATCAAAAGAGTTAAATTGTAATATTCTATAGCTGGGAAAGAAGGAAGTGGTGAGTACACATCATCCATGCTCACGAAGATCATTCATGAATGATTGGGTAAACTTGGAGTGATTATATTAGTATATAGATTAGATACATCTCATATAGAGGGATATTATAGTTAAGCTCCGCCCCTTTTAATATTATTTTATTAATTGATTGATTGTTATGTGCATTCTTACCCATAGAATGAAGAATATCATACCCATAACTCCTTGCTATTCGCTATTGTGATTGTGGTTGTTTATATTGGATTCTCACTATGATTCATCAATGGATGAATGTAATTGCATGATTATAGGAAGCACAAACAACAGAAAGTGTAGGAGTCCATCTTCCTCCTCCTCGTCCATTGTTCGGTGATCATAGAGGATCAATTCCATCTCAACATCTTGTATTTGGACCCAAAGAAGAAGATCGAGTTGTTAGTTCGTTCAGTATATTTATAGTATCTAAGATTATTCCTTATTCAGATTCATATGATAGCATTGAATAATCCATTGGATGGTAATATGAGAGGTCTAAGAGGTGCTGATCTACTTTGTTATCGACAAGCACGTCAAGCTGGATTTGTTACTACATTCAGAGCACTTCTTGCTAGTCATGCACAGGTATACTGTAGTCCCCTTCCATATGAGATACTGTAACCTAGTCCAATATCTATACCTATACTGTAGTACTATCTTCTATTGTTATGAGATAATGATTATAGGATCTTACTCGTATTGTACATCGTGAAGATCATTCAACAATGATTGTAAATGGAAAAGGAGAACGTTTATTCGATTCATGGAATTCATTTGTTTCTGGGTCAACAATGGAGAATGCTCCTATTTATTCATTTGACCATTCTAATCTTATAACTCATTCTAATTGGTATTATACTATATTATTATTGATTTGTCTTCAAATATTGATTATAGGCCTGAGAAGAGGGCGTGGCTTGGATCTGATAGTAGAGGATTGAGAGATACAACTTCTATGTGTAGAGATTGGAGAAGTGAATCTGGTTATGACAAAGGACAAGCTGCCAGTTTTGGAGGTTTATTGATTAGTGATTATTGATTCATTCATTCATATGATTAAGATGGTGGACGAATGTTAGGAGATCTTCGAAGTGTACGTTGTGATAGTAAACTTGCTGTTTTATGTGTTGAGGTATACTGTAATATTCATCGAATCATATCGATTTTAATCATTTCAGAATATCTCCCGATATAATATCGATCGTATTCTTGCCAAGAAGAATGTTCATTCTCGTTAGTATTTCTATCAATTATCGTATCTACTAGCATTTAATGTGTAGTTTGTAGTCTATCATTTATGTACTGTATCTTACAGTACCAGTTCAATTCCCCAATAATTGATCCGAGTGCCCAATTAATACTATAATAAACTTTCACTTAACCATAATAATAATGGCTCATTCCAATGCTTTCATTCATTCTTCAGCTATTACACTATGCAATTTACATTCATTTCATCTCATACTTTGTTTCCATTTTCACTTTATATGTAATGATGATTATTCAAGAGAATAAACATTTTAAATATTAAATGCGAAAAATAATCAACAAAATAGATACAAATTGAAACTTTACAAGAAGAAGTCAAAAATACTTCAGACAATCGCTAAATTAGTCATTCCAATGATAAAACTCATTATCAAAATAGGTAGGAATGTTTATCCGTCAGTTTTTGAGTCATTGGTACAAGTACTTCTTCAGAATATGAGAGATCAAAAATCAATAATAATGAATCAAAATTCAATTCTCCGAATCGTCCGATTCTTTTGACTTCTTTTTCGTTTTCTTCTTTTGACTTGACGAACCTCTGAATTGGCACGAAGCCTTTTCTGCTAATATCAAATCTGTTCGAATTTTCGCCGCAGCTTCCTTAGACGAGTCCAAAATGATCAATCTGAAATTATACTACCGTAATCTTCAACAAATTAATCCAATTTCTTTATATTCCACACATCTTTAAACATTTTCGTACAGTTATTTAAATGCTACATCCGCAAAAATAAAGAAATGATAATAAATAACTATAAATGATCTCTACTTGAATTGTTAAATTCGTACTGAGAGTCCGTGAATTCATTGACACTGTTGAAAGTATCAGCAGCCTTCGTAAATACGATCTTCTCTTTCAATAATCTATCATTCGAGTTCACTAATGCTTTATCGATATTCACCTTCTCTGGAAAATAACAAATTATTTAAAAAAAAGAGAATTTCATTAAATGAAACGTTGCTGAACACAAATAGCTTACTATTAGCAGCTCCTTGTCGAAGAAGTGCATCGATTTTATTGTCCACATTCTTCCTTTTCCGTAGAGGAGCCATTTCTGAAAAGATCATAAGAAATGGAAACAAAATGAATAAGTAGATCAGAAATAAGCTTATTATATAAGTGAAAAAGTAAAAATTTTTAAAATCAGATGGCGAGAGTGCCAGACATCACAACCTCTGCGTCTCTGACTTTTGGCACGGTGCCAAATTTTGTGCACTCGAAGCATTTTTATTATTTTTATGAATAATGTTTATTATTTGCTATTGCATTTCTTCTAAGTCCATGCATCCACATCTAATTAATACCCTTCTAGCTTTCATATGTTTTCAAGTTCAAGTTTATTATCAATTTGAGCTTTCCCTTTCCCATTTTCGATTATTTATTTCCATACTTTGAATAAAATGCTTATGATTCAGACCGAATCCAGCTCGTCACGTAATGGAACGTGACGTGGTTGCTGCATTTAATGCAGAGGTATAACATCTTCCTTATCAATAACTCTGACTCTGATATTATAACGTTGTTAGATTGCTTTATTTTTTCTTCAGTTAGCGTCCATCTATGAATCTCGTCCTCCAATAAGTAAAAACAAGATTGTTGATATTACAAAAGCTGCTCTCAAGGCTATCAAATTCTACAAACATGTAGTCTTCAGTGTTGAGAAGTTTCTTGGAAAGGTTTGGTTCTCTTTCTCTCTTTGTTATGTTACGGTATTGTATCATTATATAATTCATTATAATTTTCAGTGTAAAGCAGAATATAAGATCCCTTGTTTATATGTGATGGACTCGATTCTTCGTCAATCTAAACGACAATTCAAGGATAAAGATGTATTTGTGGCAAGATTCGCTAAGAACTTTGAGAATACTCTTGTTGTTCTACTACAATGTTCTCCTTCTGATCGGGTATCTTTTTTTTCTTTAAGTTATACGATTGCTTATTTTTATTGGTTTGCAACTTATTTTAGGTACCGATTATTTATTTGTTAATCTATTTCAGTTGAAAATCGCAAGAACACTTAATCTGTGGGAGGCAAATGGAGTATTTCCTCCTGATAAAATAGCACAATATCGAACCATCTGCGAGAATAATGGACTGGGTTAGATTATTTATATTTGTATTGAGATATTGATTAGGTGAATTGTAACTGTTCATCCACTGATGACGAAATGTAGATAATTGAGATACCCTTTGGCTATTATTTGTCTACGATTGAAATAATAATGAATAACATTTAAGAAACGGATAAGGAGGCTGTGGAGAGAGCAGTTAAAGGAGAAAATGCTGATTTGTCGATTTATGAGAAGAATGGGGAGAAAGAACGAAAGGAACATAGACATCACCATCATCATCATCATAGAAATAAAGAAAATGAGAATAAAACAGATAATGCCGTAAGTTTAATTGTTTAAAAAATATTTTATTTTCTACTGGTGGTTATTCTTATTTGAACTAATATTTTATGTTTACACGTGTTGGACGATTTATTGATGATTGGGGCATTTGAAATTATAACGAAGATTAGAAGTAACTTATTGTTAGCTATTTTTATTGCTATACACTATTTATACCACAGGGAAGTGTTCTATTTATAGTGAATAATTTTTTTGTCAGTAAGGGTAAGGGGGATGTGATCATTGTCCGTGTAATGATAATGAGTCCATTCTGAAGATGAAACACTTCTTTCATCAATTAGTTTTACCTCCGAGAAGTGCTGATCAACTCTATCGAAATACACGATTATCTGTTCATTCTACGTTTTGATTCTTTCAGAAAGTAGAAAGTATAATAGAAGGAGCATCAGAAGATATTCCATCGGGTGGTGTGAGTGAAGCATTTCTTCTATCTACTATACAGGTATGTATATTCTATCTACTCTATCTGGTACAATTACAACTTTCTCACGATTTTAACACTTTATTCTTCATCAGTAAAAAATTGCAGATTAAGAACGATTAGCGATATTCACCATGTACATTTATCGAATGGTTAAAACTGCCACCATACATGTAGTTTGTGTACCCCCTCCCTTATTGGTGGCAATTCGCCATCCGACATTTACGCAAAGGGGAAGAACTCAGCTGGTAGAGGTCCTAGTACCGTGATAATATTGTGGGCTTGTGATATGAAAATGTTACTGATACTGATCCCATATCAAAGATTGAAAAGTAGAGGAGTAATGCGGTGTTACATTTCGAAACGGGTGACGTGTCCGTCAACTTCAATTTTGAAGTGTGGTGGGTCTCGAGTGGAAAACCCTGATAAACAATTGGAATACGGTAAGAAGTTACCGTAACCAGCGATCAATATGTGTTACCGTAACTTTTTACAGTAATTTAATGACCCATCAGGGCTTTCCACTCGAGACCCTCACTCCAAAATTGGAGTTGACGGACACGTCATCCGTTTCGAAATGTAACACCGCATAACTGTCCCTTTAAAAAATCGTGTGAGGGCGCCGAAAATGTATGATCAATCGGAACTTCTTCGGTTTTTTTTTGGTCGAGAACTGAATAGTAAAGAGCTTTTATAAGATGGATGAACTCACTCGTATCTAGTATGAACATAGGTAGACTGTGAAGAAGATATAATACTGTGGTGAACGTAGCCTTTCCAAAATACTACACATGTAACATAATGAGGCATTTTTCTCAATAAATAAAATGTTAAAAATTCTGTTAATAGTAAGGATCGTTTAGCTGTTTGGGAAGCTACAATATGCCATAGTAACCAAAAAATTGAGTCTGAATAATTTTTCCAAATTTTAAAAATTTAAATATTTCTGCGCAAAAAAAAGCGATGATAATTCAAATTGCGCTGGAATTCCTTTAATAATGGTGTAATGGTTTTGGGAAAACTTCAAAATGAACGAAAATTTTGGTTACTATAGCGTATTGTAGCCTCACAAACAGCTAGACGATCGCTAAAATATACATAATTCTTTTCTCTTTATTAATATATATAACACGCTATCTTAGAAAATCGACATAGGTGCGGTATCGACGAAAAATAGATTTTTCTGTTTTATGTATGATAATTACAGGCTCAATGAGTGTAGTTCACTGGTACTTGGAAATTGCTTCCAATTGAAAATTCGCTTCAGGGGGTGACCACACAACGATTTGGCGCCTTTTCCTAAAAAGTTTATTTCGAATCCAATCGATTCGGGAGTGGATGCAATCGACTCCTTGCCTAATTCTAAGAAACTATTGTCGAGGAGAGTTTTTTGATCAACGGTCAACGAAGGCTGGAATCAGGAAATTTCGAAAAAAAATTCACATTAAATTAATTCTCACTATTTTCCCACGGAGAAAGTAAATTTTTTATTTGCTCAATCGCTTCTACATATCATAACACATCTTCAGTTTAAAAAGTGTAATTTATAAAAAATGGGAAATTTATGCGCGAATCAATTTTGTTCGTTGAACTTAATTGTGGTGAGGATTGGCGACTTTTCATAAAAAGTTTATTTCGAATCTAATCGATTCGGGAGTGGGCGCATTCGAATCCTTGACTAATTCTAAGAAACTATTGCTGAGGAGAGTTTTTCGATCAACGGTCAACGAACGCTGGAATTGGTAATTTTCGAAAAAAAATGTTTACATTAAATTAATTCTCACAATTTTCCCATGGCGAATGTAAACTTTTTATCTGCTCAATCGCTGCTACATATCATAACACATCCTCAGTTAAAAAAGTGTAATTTATAAAAAAATATAAATTTGTGTTCGAATCAATTTTGTCGTTGTTGTATGAATTATGGTGAGGAATTACGGTAAGGGCAAGAAGGCGAGATTTCCTAATCGATTTTTTGTCGCTTTTCTGCTTGTTTCGTGCGTATTTCAACGCAATGACACGAGTATTTGACTGTTCATCCGGTGGTTCGGAGTGTAGCTGTAGTTGGGCAGTGTTGTTCACTATTCTAATCATCATTGTGATGTAATTTTTATTCTATTTACTTATTCGTATACGCGCTTATGATATGTAGCAGCGATTGAGCAAATAAAAAGTTTACATTCGCCATGGGAAAATAGTGAGAATTAATTTAATGTAAACATTTTTTTTCGAAAATTACCAATTCCAGCGTTCGTTGACCGTTGATCGAAAAACTCTCCTCAGCAATAGTTTTTTAGAATTAGTCAAGGATTCGAATGTGCCCACTCCCGAATCGATTAGATTCGAAATAAACTTTTTATGAAAAGTCGCCAATCCTCACCACAATTAAGTTCAACGAACAAAATTGATTCGCGCATAAATTTCCCATTTTTTTATAAATTACACTTTTTAAACTGAAGATGTGTTATGATATGTAGAAGCGATTGAGCAAATAAAAAATTTACTTTCTCCGTGGGAAAATAGTGAGAATTAATTTAATGTGAATTTTTTTTCGAAATTTCCTGATTCCAGCCTTCGTTGACCGTTGATCAAAAAACTCTCCTCGACAATAGTTTCTTAGAATTAGGCAAGGAGTCGATTGCATCCACTCCCGAATCGATTGGATTCGAAATAAACTTTTTAGGAAAAGGCGCCAAATCGTTGTGTGGTCACCCCCTGAAGCGAATTTTCAATTGGAAGCAATTTCCAAGTACCAGTGAAATACACTCAAGGAGCCTGTAATTATCACACATAAGACAGAAAAAATCATTTTTCATCGATACCAAGAAATATTCCAGTTGTTGAATTCTCTCAGATAGTGTTTTATATATATTTAAAATCTGACGTTATCGGCGTTGTGCGGGACTATGCCACATGTGGCATTTTTTGGAAATGCTGATATGCACCACTGTATATGTGTATGTATAAGTTGTTTCAGAATCAAATGTTCGATATGGGTACAACTGTTGAAAGAGATCTTATTCTTCTACGACAGATTCATTCTATGATATTAGAAAAAATGAAAGAAAAACTTGATAAAGATCTAGCTGCTAATAAACAAGTTTCCGTTAAGGTACATATTACTGTATATAATATCAATAATAGTTTATCGATTAATTTAATTTTCCTTTCAGAAATTGCTTTCATCAAATTTTGATTATTCTGATGATGAAGAGAATGAAGAAGAGAAAGAAGAGATTAAACCTCCTCCTGTACCTACTCAAGAAGTATCATATATTGATCTATATTCATTTGATATATTGATTGATATTATAGGAATTGGATCGATTAGCAGAAACATTAGTAGCAGAGAATGCAATGGGAATACGTGCTATGCATGGTGAAAGAATGGTTAAACTACAAGCGGTATGAGTGATTGAATAGATTATATTGAATATAATTCATTCATTTCTAGGCAGCATTAGAAGCAAAGAGAGCTGAAGCTCAACGTGCTGCTCATGAAGCTATTCAACAAGAACAAGAAAGAGAAAGAGATGCTGCTGGTTTGTATAATGTATTAAGATATTCATTATTCATTCTTTATTATAGTCGCTGCAGCACAGAAAGTAGCTGCTGCTCAACAACAGGCTACAGCGGTGAGGATTCATTTAATATTGATTGATTGATTGATTGATTGATTGATTACAGAATGTATCAACATCAATATTGGGATCAGGACCAGGAAATGGACCTCAATTCACTCTTCCTCCTGGTATTCAAGGTTTGAGTGGATTAGGTGGTCTATCTGGTATACCTGGACTACCTCAAGTATCTCTTGCTAGTAATGCTCTTGGTCTATTACAACAGAATAATCTTGATAATCAGGTATATCAATCGATAATTCAATATTCTCCTTATAATTATATATTTGAGATGAAAATGTTGAATAATATGCTTGGAAATCCTTTGATGTTAGCTCAAGCTCCACCTTCTCAATTGAATATACAACAGAATTCTATGTTAGCTGCTCAGATGAGACTTAATCAACAATTAGCTTTCCCTGGTAATCAATTATCGATTTATTCCATCAAATATATATGATATTAAGGTGGTCCTCCTGATCTACAAGCCCTTCTAAGTCAACCTCCACCCAATGTACCTACTGGAATGCCTCCACCACAATGTAAGTACTCTATCTATCTATAATATCATAATAGTATATTTGTAGTCTCTCAACAATCATTAACAATGCCTCCTCCATCAATGACATCATCTCTTCCTCCTCCATCTATGACGTCATCAATGATTGTACCACCACCAACAGGAGTACCTCCACCAATCAATAATATTAATTCTATTCCTCCTCCATTCTCACCATCAAGACCACCTCCTAATATTAATAATATGAATAATATGAACAACATGATCGATATACAATTGAGTCAATCGGTTTGTATCTCTTTCTCCTAGTCTATGAATCATGGAATGATCTTTGATCTTTGAGATGATGGCTGCAAAGGAAGAACAAGAAAGGGATCGAAGAGAAGAAGATAGGGGAAGAAGGAAGAGAAGTCGTGATAGAGAACGAGGAGATAGGGATAGAAGGGATGCTGTAAGTTCTCTCCAAGTATACAGTAGATTGAGAGAGAAGGAGAGAAGGGATACTTTAAGTCCCCTCTCTGTATACCGTAGATTGAGAGATAAGGAGAGAAGGGATACTGTAAGTTCTCTCCAAGTATACGGTAGATTGAGAGATAGGGAACGAGGAGATAGGGATAGAAGGGATACTGTAAGTTCTCTCCAAGTATACGGTAGATTGAGAGATAGAGAACGAGGAGATAGGGATAGAAGGGATACTGTAAGTTCTCTCCAAGTATACGGTAGATTGAGAGATAGAGAACGAGGAGATAGGGATAGAAGGGATACTGTAAGTTCTCTCCAAGTATACGGTAGATTGAGAGATAGAGAACGAGGAGATAGGGATAGAAGGTTTACTGTAAGTTCTCTCCAAGTATACGGTAGATTGAGAGATATAGAACGAGGAGATAGGGATAGAAGGGATACTGTAAGTTCTCTCCAAGTATACGGTAGATTGAGAGATATAGAACGAGGAGATAGGGATAGAAGGGATACTGTAAGTTCTCTCCAAGTATACGGTAGATTGAGAGATAGAGAACGAGGAGATAGGGATAGAAGGGATACTGTAAGTTCTCTCCAAGTATACGGTAGATTGAGAGATAGAGAACGAGGAGATAGGGATAGAAGGTTTACTGTAAGTTCTCTCCAAGTATACGGTAGATTGAGAGATATAGAACGAGGAGATAGGGATAGAAGGGATACTGTAAGTTCTCTCCAAGTATACGGTAGATTGAGAGATATAGAACGAGGAGATTGGGATAGAAGGGATGCTGTAAGTTCTCTCCAAGTATACGGTAGATTGAGAGATAAGGAGAGAAGGGATACTTTAAGTCCCCTCTCTGTATACCGTAGATTGAGAGATAAGGAGAGAAGGGATACTGTAAGTTCTCTCCAAGTATACGGTAGATTGAGAGATAGGGAACGAGGAGATAGGGATAGAAGGGATACTGTAAGTTCTCTCCAAGTATACGGTAGATTGAGAGATAGAGAACGAGGAGATAGGGATAGAAGGGATACTGTAAGTTCTCTCCAAGTATGCGGTAGATTGAGAGATATAGAACGAGGAGATAGGGATAGAAGGGATACTGTAAGTTCTCTCCAAGTATACGGTAGATTGAGAGATAGAGAACGAGGAGATAGGGATAGAAGGGATACTGTAAGTTCTCTCCAAGTATACAGTAGATTGAGAGATAAGGAGAGAAGGGATACTTTAAGTCCCCTCTCTGTATACCGTAGATTGAGAGATAAGGAGAGAAGGGATACTGTAAGTTCTCTCCAAGTATACGGTAGATTGAGAGATAGGGAACGAGGAGATAGGGATAGAAGGGATACTGTAAGTTCTCTCCAAGTATACGGTAGATTGAGAGATAGAGAACGAGGAGATAGGGATAGAAGGGATACTGTAAGTTCTCTCCAAGTATGCGGTAGATTGAGAGATATAGAACGAGGAGATAGGGATAGAAGGGATACTGTAAGTTCTCTCCAAGTATACAGTAGATTGAGAGATAAGGAGAGAAGGGATACTTTAAGTCCCCTCTCTGTATACCGTAGATTGAGAGATAAGGAGAGAAGGGATACTGTAAGTTCTCTCCAAGTATACGGTAGATTGAGAGATAGGGAACGAGGAGATAGGGATAGAAGGGATACTGTAAGTTCTCTCCAAGTATACGGTAGATTGAGAGATAGAGAACGAGGAGATAGGGATAGAAGGGATGCTGTAAGTTCTCTCCAAGTATACGGTAGATTGAGAGATAAGGAGAGAAGGGATACTTTAAGTCCCCTCTCTGTATACCGTAGATTGAGAGATAAGGAGAGAAGGGATACTGTAAGTTCTCTCCAAGTATACGGTAGATTGAGAGATAGGGAACGAGGAGATAGGGATAGAAGGGATACTGTAAGTTCTCTCCAAGTATACGGTAGATTGAGAGATAGAGAACGAGGAGATAGGGATAGAAGGGATACTGTAAGTTCTCTCCAAGTATACGGTAGATTGAGAGATAGAGAACGAGGAGATAGGGATAGAAGGGATACTGTAAGTTCTCTCCAAGTATACGGTAGATTGAGAGATAGAGAACGAGGAGATAGGGATAGAAGGGATACTGTAAGTTCTCTCCAAGTATACGGTAGATTGAGAGATAAGGAGAGAAGGGATACTGTAAGTCCTCTCCAAGTACACCGTAGATTGAGAGAGAAGGGATACTGTAAGTCCTCTCTCAGTATACGGTAGATTGAATGATGTTGTATTACTGTAGGATCGCGACCGTAGTGATCGAAGAGATAAAGAGAAGAAGAGAAAGAGAAGCAGGTACAGTATACTCTTATTATATGTATTGATTAGATAATATTGATTGATTGATAGATCTCGTGAACGTCGAAGAAGTAAAGATCGTGATTATGATAATGATAAAGATAGAAGGAAATTATCTCTACCTAGTCATTCTAAAGAGTCTAGTACACTCAGTTAGTTCATTTTTATTTATTTACTATTTAATTGTGCACCTATACTACGGTAATCGATTGAATATCGATCTTTTGTTCTTTAGTTGCTTCGTGTACTGTATGGCTTGGCCGTCTACCTCAGATTACAGAAGATGAATTAAGAAGTGAAATTCCTGAACTTTGTAGTGCAATTAGATTACAGGTATGCTATATGAGATGTTAATTGATTGGGTCGATTTGTGCTTGGCACAATTAAAAACTACATCATTCCGTATATCTTATGTAAATTGCAGTTATGGCACTTTTTTCTTAAAAAAATCAATTTAGTCGATATTTTAACCATTTCCGAATAGAGAATATATAACATACTTTTCGACCTATGAATGGTAGTAAAATATATTTTACTACCATTCATAGGTCGAAAAGTATGTTACAAAGTACCAAGCCTGACCGAATTTTGAGCCAAAATTTCACAAAAATCGAAAAACCTGACCGGATTTTGAAAACCGATAGCCTAGCTATTCGAACTATGCCACCATTACGCCGAAACGTTAAAAGCGAGTGATTTCTTGCAAAGTTTCATTTCACATTTACACCGCTAGCTTTTTTAACGTCAAAAATGGTAGAAGTTGTTCAGCGCGTCGATTTTTTTAAATGTGAAAATGAAAAAAAGTTTTTTAGCCATCTTGCTTTATCGTGTTTATTATTTATATTGATTTCGAATTTCTGTAGTAGATCATCGATCGGTTTAGTCTATGTTTAAAAAATCCATGTCATTATTTGTCTGTGGTTTAACTCGATTCAGTCAAATAGTCTCTCACATCTATCTATCGATTTATTGATTGATTGATTATCTTCAAGTTAATGAGTTCTCGTGCATGTGCATATGTGTCAATGAAAGATCGTAAATCAGCAGTTAAACTGTTGGATAAAGCAAAAGGAGCAAGAGTAAAGGATAAATGGATAAAGGTAGATTAGATATATGAACTATAATGAATGAATATGATTCAAGTGTTCTTGGGCGGCTGGAAATGGAACAAAGAATGATAAATGGAAATCATATTGGGATGAAGATAAAGGAGTTACATGGATACCTCATAATGATCTACCTCTTGATTCTATGAATAATTTATGTGATGGAGGATGGTTAGATGTTAATACATTACCCATTCATCTTAGAGGTAATCAATAATATATTCAATCTTATCAATAATGTATTCATTCATTGTAGGTATCATAGATGAGAATGGTTGTGTTATTGATCAATCTAAATCTACTTCATCAACTACAGTTAACGATGAATCTTCTTCATCTCTCAATAATTCATTTGATCTCGGACAGGTATACCGTATTTCATTATTGATTATTTACTATGAATTCAGGTTCAACTTCCTCCATCATCCATACCCACACCTGCAATGCCTCCTAATAATATGAATCCGTTTGCACAAAGTACAGATATGAATATATTGATTGATTGATATTAATCTGTATTATAGATATGGGTGGTCATCTTATGATGCCTCCACCTCCAATGATACCTCCTGGTGCACAACATCTTATGGGATTAGGATTACATAATGGATCACATCCACCTTTCATTCCATCTCCTATTAGAGGTATACTCATTCTTTCTATCTTGATTCATTCATATTACAGTATCATATAGAGTATTGATTGATTCATATTACAGTATCATTTAGGGTATTGATTGATCCATATTACAGTATCATTTAGAGTATTGATTGATCCATATTACAGTATCATATAGAATATTGATTGATTCATATTACAGTATCATTTAGAGTATTGATTGATCCATATTACAGTATCATTTAGAGTATTGATTGATCCATATTACAGTATCATATAGAATATTGATTGATTCATATTACAGTATCATATAGAATATTGATTGATTCCTCTTACAGTATAATTTAGAGTATTGATTGATCCATATTACAGTATCATTTAGAGTATTGATTGATCCATATTACAGTATCATATAGAATATTGATTGATTCATATTACAGTACCATTTAGAGTATTGATTGATCCATATTACAGTATCATATAGAATATTGATTGATTCCTCTTACAGTACCATTTAGAGTATTGATTCATTCATCTTACAGTATCATATAGAATATTGATTGATTTCTCTTACAGTATCATTTAGAGTATTGATTGATCCATATTACAGTATCATTTAGAGTATTGATTGATCCATATTACAGTATCATTTAGAGTATTGATTGATCCATATTACAGTATCATATAGAATATTGATTGATTCATATCACAGTACCATTTAGAGTATTGATTGATCCATATTACAGTATCATATAGAATATTGATTGATTCCTCTTACAGTACCATTTAGAGTATTGATTCATTCATCTTACAGTATCATATAGAGTATTGATTGATCCATATTACAGTATCATTTAGAGTATTGATTCATTCATATTACAGTACCATTTAGAGTATTGATTGATTCCTCTTACAGTATCATATAGAATATTGATTGATTCATCTTACAGTACCATTTAGAGTATTGATTCATTCATCTTACATTATCATATAGAATATTGATTGATTCATCTTACAGTATCATATAGAATATTGATTGATTCCTCTTACAGTACCATTTAGAGTATTGATTCATTCATCTTACAGTATAATATAGAGTATTGATTCATTCATCTTACAGTATCATATAGAGTATTGATTGATCCATATTACAGTATCATTTAGAGTATTGATTCATTCATCTTACAGTATCATATAGAATATTGATTGATTTCTCTTACAGTATCATTTAGAGTATTGATTGATCCATATTACAGTATCATTTAGAGTATTGATTGATCCATATTACAGTATCATTTAGAGTATTGATTGATCCATATTACAGTATAATTTAGAGTATTGATTGATCCATATTACAGTACCATTTAGAGTATTGATTGATCCATATTACAGTATCATATAGAATATTGATTGATTCCTCTTACAGTACCATTTAGAGTATTGATTCATTCATCTTACAGTATCATATAGAGTATTGATTGATCCATATTACAGTATCATTTAGAGTATTGATTCATTCATATTACAGTACCATTTAGAGTATTGATTCATTCATATTACAGTACCATTTAGAGTATTGATTGATTCCTCTTACAGTATCATATAGAATATTGATTGATTCCTCTTACAGTACCATTTAGAGTATTGATTCATTCATCTTACAGTATCATATAGAGTATTGATTGATCCATATTACAGTATCATTTAGAGTATTGATTCATTCATATTACAGTACCATTTAGAGTATTGATTGATTCCTCTTACAGTATCATATAGAATATTGATTGATTCCTCTTACAGTACCATTTAGAGTATTGATTCATTCATCTTACAGTATAATATAGAGTATTGATTGATCCATATTACAGTATCATTTAGAGTATTGATTCATTCATATTACAGTACCATTTAGAGTATTGATTGATTCCTCTTACAGTATCTTATAGAATATTGATTGATTCATATTACAGTACCATTTAGAGTATTGATTGATTCCTCTTATAGTATCATTTAGAGTATTGATTGATTCATATTACAGTATCATAGAATATTGATTGATTGATCTTACAGTATCACTTAGAGTATTGATTGTAGGTGGTATGGGTGGTGGTCGTGGAGGTGGATACATGGGTGGATCATCAATGAGAGGAGGAGGAGATTGGAGAGGAGGACGAGGAAGAGGAGGAATGTATAATAATAGAGGAAGAGGAGGTGGAGGATGGATGGGAGGACAAGGAGGACATGGACCTCCTTCTTCTATTCCATCTCAATCATTTGATCATAATAAAGAATCATCATCTAATAATGGAAGACGAACTAATAGTTAGTCTTTATTCTGTAATTAATGTATATTAATTGATTGAATGAATAGGTCGATGGTCGAATGATGAGACTACGGTTACATCAACTACTACGAATGATGAAACTGAGATTGTTAAAAATAATGTGAGTCACACTTCCTAATATATCATTTCATATCAAAATGAATGTTGCAGGAACCCAACTCGAATGGTCCTGAACCGATTACTAAGATTGACACATCTGATGATATGGAAATGGAATAATGATAATAATGAATAACTTTCAATTATCTAATAATTATATTGTAGCTTACATTATTTCTCATTTTGACTCTCATTGAAACTCAATATTGAACAGGAAAGATACTCTAATTCATGTTATGTAATGTGGTGTTACATTTGCCGTACCTCCGTCCTTACTACTGAGACCTCCATATAACCTCTACAGAATGTAAATTTAGAACGAGATTTTGGCATAAATACAATATAAATGTTATGAATATTACACATATTCCATTTATGTTAATATTCCGTTGGAATTTGCACTCTGCAAGGTTTATGTGGATGTTACGGCGAAGGCACGTAAGGCAAATGTAACACCGTATTAAGGGTATTTGTCAACTACTCTTTTTATACTTTATCTTATTTAATTCCATAGGTTCGATCTTTCATTTCCTCATTTTGTGCTGTTCCCATTCTTTATCTTATATTTTTGAGTTTGTCAATACTTATTCCTTCAGATTTATCACTATTGACAATGAAGCTGCACACATTTGCACATAAATATACTTTTCTATACAATACTATGGTATGGCACATGTACATAACATAAACGACTAGACATAATAGTTATTCATGTGGGTTTAAAATCTTGGAAAAGTAGATGGAAAAGTAAAAAAGTAGTGTTAATTTCTTAACTGGAAAAGTAGTTGTAAAAGTAGCTGGAGTCGTAGTTGACGAACTCTTACAACGAAAACCCTTATTCGTTTGTTGGATTACGGTATTTCTAAATTTCTTGGCATTTTGCCAACCAAGACTTCTGTCTTGACGTTTTCATGGCTTAAATGCTTGTATTTTTATAATTTTACCGTTTTTAACGTTATGCGAGCTCACAAACTAATATATATGACACTCACAACCTCTCTGCCACCACACTTGCATTTATGACTGCTAACGTTCTTTTATTGTCGATGCGAATACTTCTACCAGATCAACTCTGTTTCTTTGCAGGCGTTTCCCTTCGAACTTTTCGATAATCCCGCTGATTATCGATCTCACGTCAAGTGTTCGTTGTCGGCTCATGAGGATTGACTCATGATCGGTTAGTTTCACTTATATTCTCGCTCTTTTTTTCATTTTAGTTTATATTTAACGCTCAAATACACTAGAAACATCTATATTGCGTTAGTTTAAGGTTGTTATCACCTTACTTTCACATATCTTACTCCTTTATTAGTAATTCATTCATACAATGTCAATTTACAATGTATTTTCTCCAGGAAACGGCTCAAACGAGTGTGGATTCGTCGCGGTTTTTTCTTCGTAAATTTCGAAATCCTGCGTCATTTTCACTCAGATAAGCTTTACCTACCTTAAACTTACCTTATAATGAATGGAGTGAGGCTTGTGGACTAATTATTGCAGGTTTTTTCGGGCCTGCAAACGGTCAGTGGTGCTGTAGTTGTTCACCTTCTCGCTGGGATTCAACAGGTATAAATCTTTGATTTTATGAATTCTCCCACTATTTGATCACTAACACTACACACTATTGCTTCTCATGTTTTCAATTAAAATAATGGAGAAACCTCAAGTTTTTATTTTCTGCTTTTATAATTTCTCCTTCAAAGTATCTTAACTCCATCTTTAAGCTGTCTTCTCAATCATTACTACTTCATCGTCATCGTGATCACAGCCATTTCCCTATACTACCTATCATTGTATTATCTCTATTTTCTCCATGAGTTGTAAAGTATTGGAATCATAGATACGAACAATAAAAAGAACATCTTTATATTTCTGATCGACATAAATACAAAAAAACAGAGATCAACGTTTGGCGATTACTCCCAGCGAGAAGGTGAACAACTACAACACCACTGACCGTTTGCAGGCCCGAAAAAACCTGCAATAATTAGTCCACAAGCCTCACTCCATTCATTATAAGGTAAGTTTAAGGTAGGTAAAGCTTATCTGAGTGAAAATGACGCAGGATTTCGAAATTTACGAAGAAAAAACCGCGACGAATCCACACTCGTTTGAGCCGTTTCCTGGAGAAAATACATTGTAAATTGACATTGTATGAATGAATTACAAATAAAGGAGTAAGATATGTGAAAGTAAGGTGATAACAACCTTAAACTAACGCAATATAGATGTTTCTAGTGTATTTGAGCGTTAAATATAAACTAAAATGAAAAAAAAAGAGCGAGAATATAAGTGAAACTAACCGATCATGAGTCAATCCTCATGAGCCGACGACGAACACTTGACGTGAGATCGATAATCAGCGGGATTATCGAAAAGTTCGAAGGGAAACGCCTGCAAAGAAACAGAGTTGATCTGGTAGAAGTATTCGCATCGACAATAAAAGAACGTTAGCAGTCATAAATGCAAGTGTGGTGGCAGAGAGGTTGTGAGTGTCATATATATTAGTTTGTGAGCTCGCATAACGTTAAAAACGGTAAAATTATAAAAATACAAGCATTTAAGCCATGAAAACGTCAAGACAGAAGTCTTGGTTGGCAAAATGCCAAGAAATTTAGAAATACCGTAATCCAACAAACGAATAAGGGTTTGCGTTGTAAGAGTTCGTCAACTACGACTCCAGCTACTTTTACAACTACTTTTCCAGTTAGGAAATTAACACTACTTTTTTACTTTTCCATCTACTTTTCCAAGATTTTAAACCCACATCAAGCTGACCCATAAAATTAATATATACAAATTACTTATTGTTAGTAAGTGAGAAACATAAACACATTTGATTATACCGTACTCTACATTGGGATATGAACAAAGCGGCGAATAATCGTCCATTGATAATCAACCCACAATATACAATAGCAGCTGAAATGGAAGGAATAAAGATGAGTCATTGTTGAGATTACTTTACCTGCATCGAGCATCCAAAAGAAGTGACCACATACTTGTAAAGTAACGTTAGCTATACTCTTACTCCATTCAGGAGAAAAGTATATACATAAAGGGATACGAATTGACTTGACCATTAGATGTGTGTACTACAATGTTATATCGTATACTAATAGCTTTGATGTATCAATTCATAAAGGAACAAAAATACCTCGATCATGATAACTGTAGACATCTGCCATGGAAGCATGATTACTGCCTAAGAGAAGAACATGTATTGGATAACAATCATGATCATACTCACTTGCGCAATCAGAGATGAAAGAAATACAATGAATACCAAAACTACAATAGAAAGCACAAGATGAGGATCAAACTTGTTGCTATAAATGATACCGCTCTTAATCGTGTCCTTGAAAAATATTCAAATAAAAAAATATTTCACTAATTACAGTACTGCAGTAATCTTTTTTTCGTTTCCAAGTCCTCAGTGAGGATCCACATACCTTGTGACTCTCCTCTATACCAACCAAAGTGAAAAGTACTGAATAATGAACAACTATCCAGAGAGCTAGAACACTACTTTCTGTAGGATTTGACCTCCAGCGTAACATGTCATCGATCCTTCCATAATACAAACTTTAAGGAGAATATACTATATTCCTCGAGGGATAAGTTATACATACAAGCTACCAGACTGTGGTGATAGAACGAAAATCATTATCATTCTTTCCAGAATGAAGAATCGCTTTAAAATAGACTCATGGGTAAATGATGATCTAGGAAGGACATAACGCACTACAGCTTCCACTGCACCAACAGCCAAAATAGACATCTAGAGAAGCTAATTAGGTAAATCAAGACATGCCACCTTACCCAGAACTCATCGTTAAAAATAGCATCGGCTATAGATTCATACCAATCAAACTGATTTACGATATGGATTGCAATGTCTTTCATCTGAATTCTTAACTAGCGGTATTGTTGTACAACCATCCCATCGATACCAGAGACCGTGAAACTCCTCGTGTGTTACATGTTTCAAGCATGAGACATAACAAGTATTTATCATTGGATAACAATAACAAATGCTCGTTACTTTAACGCTTGCCTCCAACTTGGGGCTTAGACGTCTTAACGGGCTTGGGAGCCTTGGTCTTGGGAGCGGCGGCCTTCTTCTCCTATAATAAAAATAAATAAACTATGCAAAAATAATAATTGAAATTATACACAGAAAAGATTAATTTGTGTCAATTAACAGATAAATCGCGAAGAGATGGTTTAAATTAAGCCAGAAAAACTCTGAAGTAATATGAACCCTATTCCCGAAAATTCTATTAACATTTTACTTTAGCGTATATTCGACACTCGTCAATGCACAGAACATTTACAAGCTCTAATTATACGCGAAATAAACTGAATAATAGATAATGCACATACTTTGGCAGCAGCCTTGCTGGCGGCCTTCTTGGCTTCCTTGGTGGCCTTGTTGACCTCCTTGGCGGCCTTTACGGCAGCATCACGCTGAGCCTTACGGAACTCGGGTTTCTGGTTTCTCTTGGCAAGGATAGCCTCAAGGGTGGTGGTTCCGATAGCGCGGGTAGCTCCCTGCACCTTTCTATGAGAGCGCTTCTTCGATGTGCTCTCCTCTCCGTGGATTCCCTGAAACGTAGTTATTTTGCAAAATATCCGGATACCAAGCAACGATTTGTCTACAGTTTTGAACACGATAAGTAAGGGAAATAGAGTAGTTAAACCATTTATGATTACGACTTAGTTAATACCTACTCAAAGTACGCACTATGTTTTGGCCTCAGCTAAAGAAAACTGATCTAGTTATTGTTCATTTAATGAGCATGTAATATAAACATGAATCGTACAGACGAAAATGTACCTTCTTATGCTTGCGTCTGTAAAGGACGGTCCAGGGGATATCACGAGGATTTCTCTTCAGCTTGTGAGAGCGGAGGCACTTGGCCGACAGGAAAATGTTGACCTACAATAAGATAAAAACACTATTCATGACAACTAGATTAGAATTCAAAAATATAGCAATGAATGATACGTACCTTTCCGTCGGTACGGACAGATCGCTTTCCGTGTCCAGGATGGATCTTGTATCCGGAATACAGGCAAGTTTCCAACTTCATGGTTGGTGCTGCCCTAGTTCGAAGTGCTGTAATCACTCGGATATATAGCTATTCAATATTCATGGAAGTAAACATAATGGACAAAAATGGAAGAGGCAAAATCGAAAAGTTTCTTCAAAACATTCGTGCAAAAAGAATTTCAAGAAAAATTTCCATGTTCTGTTCACGAGAGATAGGGGCTGCTACGCAATTTATGATTCAGGGCTTTCCATGCGAGAGTTGCGTTAAATTTGAAAATCATTTTATCTTTTTTAATTTAAAATTATCATAGCAAAGTTTTTTTATAGATTTGACAACGTAGAAAAATCGGAAAAATTATGATGGCCCTGAAGCACAAAGGAAAGTTGTTGCGAAATTTCCACTAAGTTTGCTGTGCAGTTTTTTTAAACATTTATTCTTCTGTTAATCTTTTTTCTGCCATTATGCTTATGCACTAACTTTGTGCGGCTGTAAGTATCTATCCAACATCATAAAAAACGTATTTTCGGAGAAAAACACATAATTTTGATGAAAATTGTGTTTGGGGCTGCTACACAGTCTGGCATACTGTAGCGAAATTCACCCCAAAGCTGGAGAACGTATTTTTCTTCTTCTTTTGCGGGATTGAGTTCTTGTGTTATGTGTTTTTGCAATAAATTTAGTTCTGATTTCTAGAAACAAACTTGCGGACATGCTGATCCCCAAGAAGAACAGGAACGCGATCTACGAGTACCTCTTCAGCGAGGGAGTCGCCGTCGCCAAGAAAGACTTGAACCTCAAGACCCACCCTAACATCAAGAATGTTACCAACCTTGAGGTTATCAAGGCTCTTAAGGTATATACTTTATATTTTGATCGTTTTTTACGGGCAGATTACCAAGCCTTCTGTGTTTTTTCACATTGATCGGCATGACTCTTGCCCTAAATGGAATGATAACGTTTATAGACGTTGTTCTTGTTTGAATGATACTATGATTCGTTATTACAATTTTTCGTTTTTAATGATTTATTTTGTTCAATTTTTTCAGAGTCTTGCTTCTCGTGGGCTCGTGAAGGAGCAGTTCGCTTGGCGCCACTATTACTGGTACCTCACCAATGAGGGCCAGACTTACCTCCGTGAGTACCTCAACCTTCCCGAGGGTATCGTCCCTGCCACCGTCAAGACCAAGCCCCGCGAGGTCCGTGTTCCTGGCATGGACAGCCGCCGTCCCGGTACGCTTTTTTCGTTCTTCAAAGTAGCGACATGAATGATAACTCAGACTATCCAGATCCTAAAAAATGATAGGATTTGGTTGTGGCAATGTTTCGATTGCCAGTTTTAAATTCTACTTCCTATATTTCATTTACTTTCTGAACACAAACGAAACATCAATATTGGCCGTATGAAATGCACTTGTTTATTTGGTACGAGAGTATCCACAATGAATTTCTATGTGAGAAAAGCGAGATAGATGAGAATTCAAGCGAGATAGATCAGAGAGAGATCGCGAGAAGGGAAGGAAGGGAAAGGGGGTTAATCGATAAAATATTTCTGCGTTTAACAACTAGTAGCAAGGTAATTTCATAAGTATATTTTATACGGACAATACCATAACGCTAGCGCGAATACTTGGTTGATTGTTGTAATGTAGAGCGTTTGTCAGATATATATAAATAATATATAAATATATATATATATATAATTTTCACTAGTCACTTTTATGTGTTTCGTTTCGTGCATACGCACGTTGATAATATATATATATATATATATATATATATATATATATATATATATATATCGAATGATATTTTCAGCATATGGAAAGCCTGCCGAGGGAGACTCGTACAGGACCGACAAGGCTACTGAGGCTGGACCCGGTTCCGCCCCCGTTTACCGTGGTGGATTTGGAAGAGGAGCTGCCCCTCAGTAACTCTCTGTTATTGTTGTTATTGTTTTGGAACAATGCATCTATTATACTTACTTTGTTGATCACATGACATACAATCATCCAATACAGTCTTGTAGGCTTGCCGGGGAACAATTTCGAAGAAAATATATTCATGCAGATACCTAAGGGCGTGTGAAGCGGGTTTTGTAAAGAATTTATGTTGGGCAGCTAGATCTAGCTTTGTGGGAGGAGTGGGCGCTGGCATGGGATATAAGGCGGCACTTGCCGTAGGGTGGCAAGCAGTCATGTTCGCTCGTATTTTTGTTCTCTTCGCTCTTCTCTCTGTATCTCTTGCCTGTATCGGAGGCGGTTCTGGAGGTGGATGCTGCTCTTCTCCCGCTCCGTCCTGCGGAGGCGCTCCTCCCTGCCCTTCTGGACCGTATGTTCTACAACTAATTCTTTTGTAAAAAAATGCTTAATTCTAAATTCCAGATCTGGTTTCATGGGATCTTACCCTCAGCCTAGCGGTGGTGGATATGCTGTAGCTCCATCTGGCGGTGGATACGCTCAACCTCAAAACGCTTATGCCACCGGCAAATAGAAGCTACAGTAGTATTGTTGTAGATATCGATTAGAAAGTTATTTATTTTAATTTCATTGTGCTCAGTAAACTATTGTACATATCTATTGATGTAATGGGATACACAAATGTGGTTTTCATTCAACATATCTGCGAGTTACACATTCTAAAATCAAACGAGAAGAGCTGATAATATTCCCTAAAATCTATTTAATTCGTTAGGATCGTTATTGAATCCTAGTATGAAAGTGCGTATTACTGAAGCGTAGTTTTGTTGAATGGTAGTGTTGAGGTTACTGTATCTAATTCCTCTACAGTTTCTCTACGACCTATGTTCGTATATGTACTATCAGGCCTTGTGCGAAATGGCTCAACATATCTTCCAGAATTGCTGCGAATGCATGCTTCGCTATAAGTCATTTGAATCTCAAAAATGATATCTTGCTACGAGTTTTTAATAAATACTCCAAATACTGAAATCAGCATTGGTCTTCAGTATACAGCGATCTGATCGGCTTATTAGCGAAATTTCCCTTCCGCATATCTCGCGAAATCTGCTAAATTTCAAAAATTGGTGCAACAATTCCCTAGATCTATTGAATATCTTGCTATGGCCAAAGCGCCATCTTCAGAAAAGTTGTCGTTCATGAGTTGCAAGATGGGCGACGTTTCCTAATTGCTCAATCAGATCGCTGTGCAGTAGTGAATAAGAAGCTTTGTAATGAGAACTTTTGAATAGAATGGCCTGTGCATTTTTGGAAAGATCCGTGGAAGACTGACGGAAGTTTAGCTACGGTATAATATAATTGCAGATGTTGTCTAGAATATCATGTAGATGTGTTAGACTGATGGAATCGCCATTGAATAGATGTATCATCCCATCATCATATACATCCTCTTCTCCTTTGTGTCTAGAATCATCTAGGACTCTTCATCTATCATCCATAGTATTCAAAGTGAAAGCTAAAGGAAGCAAGGACAAACTTAAGACGGTGAGACATTTCCTTTTGAATGGTTAATGAGGCGAATGAAATAGGAAGGATCACTATGATCTTTTGTATACTAATGAGATCATCAATAATTATATTCTGATCAATCATTGTGATATTCTTCTCTATTGGAAAATTGTGATATAAGTAGATAAGAAATAGGTTCTTCTTAATTAACTTTAAAAATGTAGACCGTTCAGTCTTTGATCTTCGTTATGATATTATGTGTAATTAATAGTAGATTTGTATGAGATGACTGATAAAACCTTGATAGGAATAATGAATCTACAGTTTGAAATGTATGATGACTAATATTGAAGGGTGTGGTCTAGTTGAATGAAAGGACATGGAATAGAAGAGACAGGAAGGGGGAATGGATAACTGTAGTCGTTTCCCATTGTGAATTGTAGTAGAGAAAGAAAGGCATGAATGACATTACAAAAAGTACATCTCAAATGAATACCTTGAATAGAAAGAAGCATTTCTTTTATTGTATCTCATCCTTCCCCCTCTCATCTCATCTCACTTTCCATTTGAAACGTTCTTTTGAATACAATGAAATAGTGGATGAAAACTAGTGTACAAGGATATCGTAGAAGGAATTGTACATTGATAGAAGATCTTAGATAGAGATGGATTACTGTATGATGATATTGTAGATCTCATCAAATGTTCGATCAGCTGAGATATCAGATAATGAATTCATGAAGGAAGCACTTAAAGAGATGAAGGTACTACTGTATCATTATAGTACATCTTATTATATTATATCCTAGTCGAATTTCATCTCTATATAATAGATGACACATTAATATTCTTTTCAATATATCGTCTATATAATAGACAGTATGATCTAATGGATTATATTAATTATAATTGATATTTTTTAAAATCTATTTTTGTTATAGGAACTGGAGGGTAAACTAATCTCTCATCTTGCATCTCAAACAAGTCTACAGGTACTTTTGAATTAGAAGAATGAATAAATAGATAGAAGTAAATGAATAAATGATTTCAGGTTGATCTAAGACCATATGAGAATGTTATTGTCAAACTTGATGATAAAACGGTAAGGATCCTCACATAATGTTGCTTATTTATTTCTTTTATACAATTTAATACAATAAAAGTTATTAAGGAAGAACGTTTGGGTAAATTAGCTCGTATATCATTGAAAGGTGCTCGTACTGTAGTAATGAATGTAACAGAGAGACCATCTACTATCAAAGCTATCAAATTAGCATTACAGGTACATTGTATAATCAATATTATATCATTCTCTGTTATTTATACATAATATATAATTGATAGAAATCTCCATTAACATCATGTGTGAATGTACAACAAGAAGGAGTTGTATTGTATGTATCGACTCCATTGATGACACGGTTAGTCATATACTATATCATTTTTACTCTTAATTTTTTAGCGCTATTACAAGCCCCCCTTTTAAATTAGGGGTTTCGAAAATTGAGTGGAATGCATCTGTAAAACTAGGCTAAAATATTGCGAAACGCTGAAATCCTTTCGCCACCATAGAATGCCCTCTGTAAAGTTAAGCTTTTTTTAAAAACAATTTTTAGTTGGCATGCCTCCAAATTGTTCAAAAATCTTGAAACTTTCAATATCTATATTATTTAATGTAGATCAGTAAACAATGTTGTCCATTATAAAATTATTGAATTATAGTGAAAGAAGGGAAGAATTAGCAGAAGAAGCATCAACGACATTATTGAATGATTACAAAAAGAATGTTAATGAGGTATGAATGTATTTGAGTATGATTAGAGGTATATAGAGATATCATTTGATATCCTTGATCTAAAGGTCATGTACATATACACATTGTAAGAATGTATTAAATGTACACGTACGTTTCTATTGTCTATCACTTCATCTCATTCATTCATCTCTATATATTCCAAATACAATGGAGGAGATCAAAGCACATTACACTTTATACTTACACATTCTTTATATTTGATAGAGGTTAATAGATAGTGTGAGATAGAAATAATGTTGTCCTTCGAAACGAAAGATGAAGAAGTGAATCATAATGTAGACTAGATCTATAGGACTAGTGAGGGGATAGACTTGGATATTAAATAGATGATCTAATATATGATTGATTGAGTGGAAGAATAGATGATCCTTAAAGGGAAGGAACACTCTTTACGATAGTCTATTCATTTCACTTTCATTATCATTCATTTGAACGACGTCCTTCATTCTCAATTAATGTCCACTCTTTAAGTACCGTATCCACCATCATCTCTTCATATATTCATATTGATTGATTGATTGAGGTGTACATTCGTATAGAGAAGAAGGCGACCGGATCGACAAAATCAGTTGATGAACAAAAGAGGACAAGAAATAATCTATTAGTATTGAAGAGAACTATGGAAGATAGTGGATTACATATTGTTAAAGAAGCTAAGAAGAAATTATTAGCTGAAGTTGTTTAGGATACCATTGTTATATCGGGTTACGGTAGATAATATAAAATATTCGTTAAACCTCGTTAATAGCTTAGATGATAAATATAATGCATTGATATTTGATCTTTAATATAAAACAACAACATTTATTTAGTGTATTCAACTTATTAGCGGATGAGAGATGCAAATAACTTTACATACATACAAGTGAAAGATATATAAGCATGCAAGAATCTATATAATAATATAAGAGATGATAATAGGAGATTTAATGGGTTTGGAGAAACAAATGACAGATAATGAGGAGATATAGATTGTGATTGATAAATATACTAAATGTCTATGAAAGCTACTAACACGTTGATTGATTGTGAGAGATAGATAGATAACAATTGATATAATATATGTAATGAGAAGGGAGGAAGGTCTTGTAGATATATCATCACCAGGTCTCGTATATACTTGATTAGAAATGAGATGCTAAGAATATATTATGCCCGTCTTAAATGAAGGAATACAAATAGAAGAAGAAAAAAGAAGATGAATGAATGATAGAGATGACATGAATATGAATCATGTACAACCTATACAATATCATAATATCATCAATTAATCAATAACAAATATCAATACATTAATCATCTACGATTGGTTATTCGCCAATTTTTCTACAACAGCAGCAAGTTTAGAGGACATTTTAGGTTTAGAAGCAGATGAAGAAGAAGAAGAAGTAGATGGTTTAGATGTAGATTGATTATTGATAGATGATATTCTAGACGATGAAGATGTTCTTGTAGATGATGATGCCTGTGCTTGTGCTGCTTGTAATTGAGCCAAAGCAAGAAGTATTTGAGGATCATTTAATTGTTGAAGAGCTAATGGATTAGATTGAGCAGCGGCTGCTGATTGAGCTAACATTGATACTATTAATTGTTCTTGAAGGGCTTGTTGTAGAACTGCTTCCTCCTGTAACTTATATCATTCATATTCAATCAATAGATAATATTGATTACCTGTTTACTAGTACTAGGCATAGCTCCACCCATAGCCATCAATAAAGCTGGATTAGATAATATACTCTGTTGTAGTAGTAATTGCATTTGTAGTTGTTGTTGTTCTAATGACTTGGCTGCAGCCACAGCAGCTGCATTGGAACTACTTGTACTAGATACTGTATCCATTCCTATTCGATCAAGATGACCCGCATCCATTACTGGCTGAAATCAATCAATTCATCAATCATACTGTATCCAGACAATATTACTGTAGAATAATAATATATGAATATGATACCAATGCAATAGCCACTCCACTAGAATGAATATTAGCTTCAGGATGTCCATCCAACCATCCTATCAACTTTGATAATGTAGGCCATTCATTTGTTGGAAGAAGAGTATTTGTTAGTCTGAATGACATGAATCAATCAATACAATCATTCAATTACAGTAGAATACCATACCTATTACAAACGGGAACAGGAGGATCTAATAAAGAAGAAGCATTAGATGTGGAGGCTGTTGATGTGGATGCCTTTGGAATTTCACCCGGTTCCAATCTAAATGAGGATTACGATAAGAATGAATAAAAGATGAATAGTATACTTAGTATTAGGAGTAGATGACTTATTGATAGTAGTATTAGATGGACGAGGAGTTGATGAACCAGATGATGGTCCTGGTGTACCAGATGGAGTACTTCGAATACCTGATGATGATGTTGATGGCTTATCCTTTGTTGTACTCGATCCACTTGATACATTCGGATTTGTTAAATCCAATGTATAATCAGGATGACTATTCAACCATGACTGTAAATGATGACATATTAGATCAAAGATCAAAGATCAGATGATTATTACCTCAAGACCTTTGAAGATAGGTGATTGATCTAATGGTAATCGTTCTTTAGTCTTTGTATTAATCATAGGTATTCTAGTCTCAGGGGCAACATTAGCAGCAGTTAACATATGAATAGTCATTTGATTAGTTGCTTGTCTTTCTTGTGCTTGACTCATCAATGCAGCTGCAGCCAATGCTTGTTTCTCTGCCTATAATCAATTCATTCATTAGAATACATCAAATAGTATGAACAGAGTACCTCTTTCTTGCATAGATTAACAGCATCATCAATAGTAGATAGACTAGATCCTAATCCACCAGATGATGTTGATGGAAGTGAGAAAAGAGATTGAAGTAGAGCTGCTTGGGCCTGTAATCCAATCAATCAATCAATAAATCGATCAATCAATCAATATCTCGTTACTTGTTGTGCAGCTGCAGCTTGTGCTCCTCCTTGACCAGTCATAGATGCTTGAAGCATTGATTGCATGATTAGAGTCAATGGCATCTCTTCCAATTGTTTAGCTAACATTGATTGTTGAAGAAGTTGACGCATTTTCTCCTATAAATCAATCAATATTTGAATATGAAATGAAAGAGTTGAATATACTTTATCATTAGAACTATTTTGTTTACTCCTTCTACTATTATTAGCTGCTACTATTCTCGCTGCATCTACTTTCTTCTTTTCATCATCCGAATCCTTAAAAGAACATATTATGGAACCATTCATAATCAATTCTTTACTTCAATAGTTTCAATCGATGCAGTTCCATTCCATTTACCATTTTCACATGTACAACAAATCTCCATAACACGACGAAGAAGAGTCTTCTCTGTTGGTCGAATGATCTACGAGTAATCAATAATGAATAAGAAAGAAATCAATAACCAAAAGATAAATAATAAAGTACAATAACAAATTCGAATGAATCTACTATACTAGTTAGATATATACAATTAGTGTACCTTTTGGAATAATGGTCGATTTAGCAGAGTGGTGGAAATGTTCTCAATACCAAACTCATGTACAGCAAGAAGTAGATCCTGAATATATAGTTAGAGTATATTATAAAGTTAGATGAGATAGATGGATACCTTATCATGAGCAGCAGTCCATCCACTAGGCATTGCTTCAGTTGAACATAATTTGAGTAGAGGATTGATTACTTCCAAATTATCTCTTCCCAATGCATGGATCTAATCATATTCATACTTATACATAGATAGATATAGTTGAATACCTTTCTAGTAAGATGTAATCTATTCATTAACTTCTGAGCTCTTTTCTGTGTAAGAGTATCAACAGACATAGCTCTCTTAACATCCAATGGAGATAGATCTCCTCCTTGTACACGAGTACACATTGCTAATACACAATATAATTGTTCCTATAATTATATCATAATCAATCATAGAACTATCGATCGATCAATTCAATAAGAATCATTAATGAATACTTGTAATTCTTCATCGGTTTTCTTCTCTAGAATAGGTGATAATCGTCTATAAGCAGTCCAATCAATAGTTGCCCCTTCTCCTGCTTTATCCATCATTCCATATGAACGAAGTACACGCATGAATTCAAGTTCATCACGACGAGGCCATCTAAGATGAAAGGGACAAGTACTATGGATACTGTATGTATTGATCAATAATCGATATGACAAGATAAAACAACAATATAAGAGTATAAACCTCTGTCTATCATAGGATGGATCATTAGCATTTCGTTGACTAAGAGAGATAAGTCTTCTTGCTCTCATTTGAAGATCTGTTGGAGTTGGCCATGCATTTAGAACCTACAAATAGAATACGATTAAAATACTCATAATAAATAATTCTTACATCTTTCTTTGAAGTGAATACAAGTTTGTCATCAGTTGGAAGGACTTCAACATTCTCAAGACCTATTCAATAGAAGATAATGAATGATGATAAATATGAATAGATAAGAATACCATGTCTATATACTCCAATGATTAAACTCTTATCACAATCTTGATCCCATCCATTACAAATTGGTTCATTCACAATAGGAACACTTATTGTTATCTACAAATGAATGAATAAATGAATAGATAAGATGAATGAATAAATACATCTTTATGATTCTTTCCACTATTGATTGCTCCTTTAGCTGATCCAATCATTTCATTCTCAAGATGATGTAATTGTTCTATCTTTGTCAATAACTTATTCGCATGACGATGGACATGACGCTGAAATAAAAAAAATCAATCAATAATATCATAATATAAAATTAATAATCAATATAAACTAATAAGTAAAAAGTGTTTACTTGGAATGAAGTATCAAGAGCAAAATTAGGTGGATTATATTCAGGAAGTGCAGCCCATCCTTCTGTTAAATGTCCATTCTTTCCACCTAATCTAATCATTTTATGACCAGATGGATGAATTAACTTCCATACAAATTCCTTCGTTCGATCATCACCTCTTTAATCAATCATTCATTTCATTCATTATAATGATTAAACTAACCGATATTCTCTTAGACAATGAAGTAATAATGTTCTTGACATATGTTCCATATCCATTTCAGTTACTTCCATATCTCCATTCTCTTTCATCTTCAACCATCTACCCCATGTCCATGATCCTAATAACTTCTCTACCTACAATCAATCAATCAATCAATAGATACAGTATGAATAGATGGATAGATCGATACCTTAAAGTATTCAGTTTTACTAAAAGCTAATTCATCAGGTCGATAAGTAACATAATCAGTATCATCATCTCCTTTCTTTCTCTTTGTTCCTTTCTCCTTCTTCTTTCTTCGTCCCATACCAGAATCACTCGAGTTATCACTTTCTTCTCCTCCATCTCCTTCTGTTGGTTCGAATCTAAACATATTCCATCATTCACAATGAATGAGGGATGAATCAATCGATATATGAATACAAACCTCTTCTTTCTTTGTCTTGGTTCACTTACAATCAATTGTCGTTCTCCACTTGCTAATGCCTCAAACAATATAATAATAAATATCTATTCCGAATATGTTCATTGAATACAACAATATTAGATAATGATAATGATAGAATGAAACATACTCTTTCACTATCAACATTAGCCTTTTGAGCCCATTTACTCCAGAAATTAGGATCATCAATATCAATATCTTCATTATGAGATGCATTGAATGTTGCCTTTGAGAATGTTGATCCCTTCAATTTTATTAGACATTATATACTACTAATCAATATATATTGAATAGAATATATATATAATATGATATATTAGATAACCTTGACTCCAGCTTCAAGTGTAATAGTAGTAGTTCTTCTTTGTAAAATAGTTTCAATATCTTCTTCATTGAATTTACTTCCTTCAGTATCATCATCAAGGATTGATCCATATGCTCCTTTCTTTAGTAATTCTTCCACCTAATATATCCATATAAGTCATTCATATTAATTAAAATGGAATTAGATAGTAATATATTGGACGTATATGAATATAATATGAAATATAATAACTAAACAAACATCTTTCTTGCTCAATTGTGATCCTTGATCTCTCAAAGCATGAGTTGATTGTAATACAGCCTTATCCAATCCCAATTTCAATGAAGCCTACAATCAATCGATACATTCATCATCTACAGTAATCCAATAGTACCGTACCTTCTCAAACATTTCTCTTTCATAAGTATTGGCAGTGACTAATCGATATACTTTAACTGTCTTCTTCTGTCCAATACGATGACATCGAGCTTGAGCCTTAATCAATAATTATGATAATCAATCAATATGAGTTACAGTATACCTGTAGATCATTCTGAGGATTCCAATCAGAATCAAAGATGATTACGGTATCAGCAGCAGTCAAATTAATTCCTAATCCACCAGCTCGTGTGCACAATAAGAAGACAAATCGATCAGAATCTATATTATATCGATTGGTTATAATAAAGGGAAGAGGATACGGTACCTGGTTTAGAGAATCGATCGATAGCTGCCTGTCGAACGTCTCCACGTACATTACCATCAATACGTTCAAATGTATATCTATAACATCATATTTTATTATAATGATAATAATTGAATAAGTAGATATATAATATCACGCCTGTCACGAGAGAATTGAGCTAAATTTACAATTCATGGGAATAGAGCGAAAATGGTGAAATGAGTTAGGACCATTTTTGGTCATCTCTAGGCATGCCCTAACAGCCCCCAAAGTTCCAGTATTCAATTTTCATTTTTGGGCCCAATACACCGGTTCAGTATGGTCAAGTCCCAACTTTGAACACGAATTTCTCGCTTCTGGTGCGTTTTAGCGAAAAGTGTCACAAGAGTGACCCCCGATCTTTTTTCGAGCTCTATCGATCTAAACAAACCAGAGGTCCAGAAATTGTCTCAGAACAGAGCTACACTTCGAAGCAAATAACTCAAAAATTTAGGAAAAGGAGGTGCTCTTCTTCCAGTATGTTATTAAGTTTTTCATGCGCTTTCGAATGAGGGGCTTGCGAAAAAAATACGTTAATGCGTTCGTACGGTTCATCCCCTTGGAAATTTCCTGATGATATGAAGTCATTTTCGCCACCAACAATCTCTCGTTTCACACACTCTCTCACCCATTCCTTTTCATTCCATCCCATTCCTCTCTCACCCATTCCTTTTCATTCCATCCCAGACCGCACCGCACGGTCTCGAGCGCGCGGTGCGGAATGAAACATATCGTTTTCTCCCTTTCTCTTCCCTGTATTTCTTTCACTCTTCGCAACTTTTCGCAACTTTTCGCAAGCCCCTCATTCGAAAGCGCATGAAAAACTTAATAACATACTGGAAGAAGAGCACCTCCTTTTCCTAAATTTTTGAGTTATTTGCTTCAAAGTGTAACTCTGTTCTGAAACATTTTCATGACTTCTGGTTTGTTTAGATCGATAGAGCTCGAAAAAAGATCAAGGGTCACTCTTGTGACACTTTTTCGCTAAAACGCACCAGAAGCGAGAAATTTGTGCTCAAAGTTGGGACTTCACCTTACCGAACCGGTGTATCGAGCCCCAAAATAAAAATTGCATAATGAGACTTTGAGGGCTGGTAGGGCATGCCTAGAGATGTCCAAAAATGGTCCTAACTCATTTCACCATTTTTCTTCATTCCCACTCTCAGCTCAATTCTCTCGTGACAGGCGTGATATGTAACATACTGTTGAGAAACGAGGAATTCTTCAATTAGATCAAGGACTTTAACCATTTGAGAGAAGATTAACACCTTAAAGATAATGATGATGATGATGAATGGAAACTAATAATTATATCGTATTTCATACTAATATTAACCTTGTGTCCATCTTGTTTGAGTTTAGGCAATAACTTCTCAATGAGAACCATCTTTCCTGAGGCGAGAACAAGAGAACGAGTCTGAATGAATGAATGAATGAAAATGAAGGATTGCGAAATAATGAGGATACGGTAATGAAGATAAATAGATTATACATATGAATAGATAAAGAAGATAAGAGAATATACTCACTTGAAGATGTTCATCATTCCATTGTGGATTCAATAACTTGAACTCTGATACTATCTGCTCTTCTGCTCCCTACAAATAAAGATTCAATATACAATATGATAAAAGATTCAATATACAATAATATTATAAGATAAAAGAAATATAAATGATACCTGTATAAGGAATGGATGATTACAGCATTTTCTCAATTCCATCATTGCATTCATAAGAGCTGGTGCATTTGTTCCCTATCAAAGATGATCTATCTATTGATTAATCAATCAATCAATAATACCTTGCAGAGATGAGAGAAGTTCCTTTCAAGAATAGCACGATAATACTTCTTTTGTGTATCAGACAATTGAACCTATCAAACCAATATTTATTCATTATATTCAATAATCAATAATATCTCACCTCTACAATAGTTTCTTGTTTAGGTTGAAGTGTCTTCTCTACATCTTCTTTCAATCTTCTTAACATCATTGGCTTTAGAAGCTCTTGTAACTTTTGAACCTTAATCAATAAATCGATTAATCAATATTCCAAAATAGACTACAGTATACCTGTTCATCAGTCTGACATAGTCCAAATTGTTCATTGAATGCTTGAGATGAAGGGAATTGTGCAGGATGAAGGAAATTAAGAAGTGAGAATAGTTCTTCAATATTATTTTGTAGAGGAGTTCCAGTAAGAAGTACACTATGTTCCATTTTGAATGATCCTAATCCTCCAGTCAACAATTTACAATTACGATTCTTTAGACGATGTGCTTCATCGATTACACAAACACTAAATATATTCATTCAATCAAAAGATCAAAGATCAAAGATCAACTAACCGGAATGGAATATGTTTGAGTATATCAACATCAGTGACAACTACTTCAAATGTTGTAATGATAGCATCCAATTTGAGAAGATTTGGACGGAAAAGCTGAAGAGTAAAAAGATTAGAGAATGAAAAGACTACAACAGAGATCAAAGATCAAAGATCAATGAATACTGTACCTTAGCATTTGGATCATCTTCATTAGGCTCATAGTAATTGAATTCAAATTGTTGAAGAAGTTTACGAGAATTGGCACTTCCATGATAAATGATCTGATAAGAAATTAATAAGAAAATAATGATAATAATAATATTGTGTATTATCAATGTAAAAAGTTATAAATTCAATTTCCCCAAAAGGAAACAAATAAAAGAACTTACAACATTCATATCAGTCCATGTTTCAAATTCTCTACTCCAATTATGTACAGTTGATAGAGGAACAACAATAAGGAATGGTCCATGGATACCACATCTATATAATATCATTATAGTATATTACTATTACATATATCTATATCAATTCAATTAATCTAATCAAACAATATAGATATTAGGAGATGTAAACATTTTCAGTCACACGCCAATTATTAGGAAACAGATTAAGAATAATATCAGGAGTAGTAGATAAACTTACTGCCAGACTTTAGATAAGAAAGTAATAGTTTGAACTGTCTTTCCTAGACCCATTTCATCCGCTAGAATACAATTGATTCTGAAAATAATTCAATTCAATTAAATAAGCATAATAATTAAATAATTGATCAAGTTATAAATAGAATACTAATATTATAATAACAAAATAATGTATGACCCATGAGGTCGAATATCTACGTTACAGATCTTCAAAACTCGGCCAGCTTTTCAAAAAAAATCTCAAAACTTTGCCAGGTGTTTAAAAGTAATGAAATGCGATGAGGCTTAGTAGTTTGCAATATATTTTCCGATCTATGGACACATTTATGTCTATGATAGAGTTGAGCTTAGTTATATCATACTTTGTGCCATCCGTTCTATGAATAGAACTCAATATCTTTGTCTATGGAAATGAAATAAGAATAGTGTACCTGTTATGATAACAATATAACAACCATGATACTCCTTCAAATTGATATTCTCTCAATGTATTTCCATCTTTCCATTTAGTTGTTCCATCTATTTTCTTCCATTCATGAGGTTCAGGACGAGATCTTTCTTTCTTTAATCAATATAATCAATCAATAATATCTCCCATAACACATTCAATCTACAGTATACTTCAATGAGAGTAAATGAACCTACCGCCTTAAATGGATCGATAACTTGTCTACTTCTCCATTTATCGATTTTATCTTGAGGAACAATATTGATTCTTTCCCATGTACATTCATCATAAGGAAGAGCTTTCCATTTAACTAGAGCTATCTATAATAAATGATAATGAATGATACTATAGATGATACATATAAGTAAATGACAAAACGAACATCTTCATCTTCATCCTTATCTAGAGCAACAACTCGTTCGATAATTGTAAAATCTTGATTGAAATCTTCGTCATCCTGTAATCAATAAATCAATCAATAAACGAGTCAGTAAATCATTCCAAAATAATCAATATAATATGGTTACCATATCCATCCATTGAGCATTCTTCTTTGCTTTGAATCTCTTTACTTTAGCTCCAACTCGTTTATCCTAAACAAAGGTTGAATGATCAAATTGAATTATAAAAATAGATAGATTAATATAGGATAATACTTACATTTTCTTCCAATTCCTCTAATGTTTTCCATTCACAATGAATATAAGCTCTTCCTTTATATTTAGCAAGAAATTCCTCTCGATCATCTTTCTCACGCATATTTAGAATCTATAATAATAATCGATTAGTAAGGGATACCGTACGAATATTGTCACATAGTTTCCCCCTCAACTGTCTTCATTGAATAATTACGGTATGGTACGAATGGTGTACTGTAACCGTCCGCGATCTCTCACTTTAACATACTCTCTCTCTCTCTATTTCTCTATCACATCATGACTCCGTCACTCGAAACATTGTGTGTCATCATAATAAAAAGTATTGATTAACAAACCTTCTCAACAACAGTATTTTCAGTAACAATCAATGGAATAAAATCAAGATCGTTTGTTAAAGGTCCAGAAGCTTCTTCCAACATATCCAATTCACGATACATCTATAATTTAATTATTTATATTATTATTCATCTTATATAATAAGTATAACTTTTATGTAAACTAACTCAATGGGGGTTCTACTGAAGATGGCCACCCCATTGGGTAGAGGTTCACTGTCTAGAACCTAATGGCCGAAACAGTGAATCTCGCCTCTACTAATAACTACTTTAGATACATTAATATCAAAATTTTATGAGTACATTTGCATGTTTAACTATTACATATTTCGCTTATAATATAACATTATGGATGTTCGTGTGTGGTGAGTCTGATGAGCTGAATAAAGAACTACGAATAGACAATATCATTCCGTCGTTGTCTTATAATCTGTACTACTTCTATAGGCCACTATTTCTTAGCAGGTGTACCAAAGAACAGATATACCCATTAACACCCACGCATTCTTTCCATTCGTAGATATCTCATGGAATGGTCTCAAACTTTACAATAGATTAAAGAATAAAGTAAAGTAATAGAATCTCATTAACATCATATGAATGAAGAAATGATCCAAACCTCTTTAGCATGATTCATATCCTTTTCTTCATCTGCAAATCGTTGAACTGTCACTTTTGCACGTCCAGAACGACGTTTCTTAATAATAAACATTACTGTAATCAATAGAAGAAAAATCGAAAATAGATTTTCAATCATATACGTTACATTTTTCGTTGAGTGTGTATATATGTAGAAGAAATATTAAAGAACGTTTAATTGGATATGCAGAATCATAGATTTTCATACCCTCATAATGTGAGGATGGACCCACTATATACTGCTCATTTTCAGAATCGACCCGCAATATCTCCGCAATTTTAGGGGAGCCAATAATTTGGTCGAAGTGGGGCCAATAATTTGGTGGATCGTAAAAGTTGACTCTAAAATTTGGCTACCAGACAAGCCCCACTTTTAAAGTTGAGCCAATAATTTGGTTCGAAGTGGGGCTAAAATTTTAGATTAAAATAACAGCACCACTTCGAACCAAATTATTGGCTCAACCACCAAATTATTGACCCAACTTAAAAGTGGGGCTTGTCTGGTAGCCAAATTTTAGGCACCCAAAAATGTTCGACCAAATTATTGGCCCACCTAAAATTGCGGAGATAACGCTCTTTTTTATGCGAAAGATTGCAATTTAAGCAAAAAATAACAATTTTTCTTAATCGATCCACTATAAAAAACAATTGTGAGAAAGTGTATGATGAAGAGTACCTCAATAAGATCCATAGGGAATTCTTCTTTAGGTTCATGGACAACTTTCTTCTTCTTATTATTCTTTTTACTTTCAAATATGAAATCATCATCATCTTCATCTTCTTCTATTGATTGTTTCCTCTTTTTTGTTATTGATGCTAAAGAAATATATGATTAAGATTTGAACTACGATTAATATAAGTCTCATCATGATAATAATATGAAATAACAACGATTATTGAGAAAGTTCTCGTCTTTCTTTAGAAAATCAAAATAGATAAATATTTTAATATAGTATTAAATAAGTATAAATATATACATTTAGCAGCTTTTGGTGTTCTTGATCCCTTTTTCTTATTTCCTCCATTTGTTATTTCCTCACCAAGACTCATTGAATTAGAACTACTTTCTATTGATGCCTGATCATATAATATACAATTATTAATTATAATCTAAGAATAAAGGAACATAAATCATAATGAATGATGATATAAGTACCTCTCTAGTATCTCCATCTTCCATTTTGATTGATGATATTGAAGGAATCGAAGCAGATAGACCAATCTGAAAAATATATTCATTAAATATACAAATATGAAAGTATATGTATATGTTGATTATAAGATATTATTGAGTAAAGAGATAATCTCCAAGTATTTATATCCTCTCTATCCATTCCATCTATCTATGGATACAAGTATAAGATATAAAGTATATAGATATAAAAGAGAAAAGATTATACATCAATAGGAGTATTATCCATAGTAGAAGTAGAAGGAATTGAATCCAAATTCTTAATCTTCTTCTTCTTCTTTGATATCTTTTCTATCGTATCAATAGATACATCATCTACTTTCACTTCTTCTTTTACTTTAATAGGAGATTCAATTGGAGATGGAGATGGTTCCTTACTGAAATCAACTACCATTTATCATATCGATTACAATTATTTCATTATACTAATTTGTGTTTTAACTATATATCCTCTCAATGTAACTACATATCCAATCAATAATCAAGATCACCATTAAAAAAATGAATGAAGATAATACTAAACATACATATGAGAAGTATCTCCATTAGTAAGAGCAGGAGTAGTATCTTCATCATCAATATCTTCTTCTTTTTCTATCAATTCAACCTTCTTCTCTTCTTCTTCTTGTCCTTCATCATCTTCTTGATTCTCTTGATTCTCTTCATTCTTTTCTTCATTCATCATCATTTCTTCTCTTCTTTCTATTTCTTCTTCTTCTTCTTCTCTATTCTCATCTATTCTACATGGAGCTCGAGGTGGTTCATCCATTAATTCTTCTTCTTTTCTTCTTCTTTCTTCTTCTTCATCATCTTCATTATCATTTTCATTCGATACAGATGCATCCTATAATCAATCAATATTACTTATCCATTATTGTTAGTAACATCATATAATTCTAATTCATGTATATTCTCCGTTTATTCAAGGTATTTTTTCATATTGTAAATAGTTTGTAATGATAATTGAGAGTATTAGTTGTGTAACCTGTTTAGATGAAATCATTTCTTGTGTAGTGTCATCATCAGGTAATGAATGAGAGTTATTGATTGTAGTAAGAGATGGAGGAGATAATTGAGATGATGTTGATGAATCCTGGAATCAATCAACACATATCAATATATTATATGGAATTTAGTGTATAGATAGACAAGAATAATAATCAAATGAAGGAAATTGAAGTGAGGAGGAAATTGAAATAGATAAAGATGAAGAGTATACATATACACGTATACTTATATTCTAGTATATCTCATTCCTCTATCTCTTCATTATTTTCTTTCGATAAGATTAAAACTATAAAATGAGGAAAAATTTAAAGTAACAGATATAACATAAACAAAATATCAATGACATCTTTTGTCTAAATGATATAGAAGAAAGGTGGCATGAAGAGATAGACCAGACGAAGAGATAAGAAGATATATAAAAGGAATAAATAGATAATATAATAATAAATATGATACTTACTCTTGGAGCATCCATTGGAATAGGTGAAATTATATGAGATGTTGAAGGGGCTACCAAATCAACTTGAGGTACAATCTAAATCAAATCATAAAGAATAAGAGATCAAAGATCAAATATCAAAGTATCATACCTGTTGTACATGATTGTCATTCATCTCATTTTTAACATGAGGGATTACGGTAGTTTTCGTATCAGGAGTTTCGATTGCAGATGAAGTAGAAGGTACATCTCTCATATCAATAGATGATACAGTAGATGATGATGAAGGAACCACAACTTGTGATTGTTGTTGACGTGATGATATACCATATGGATCTACTGGCATCTATAATCATCCATTATCATCTATTCAATCAATAACCGTAACCTACCGTATTACTATAACTCGGAATGGGTTCTGGTGGTACTGAATCAGATGCTTTTGGATGTTCTTCTGTTGTTTGAGTTGGAGGAATTCCATGAGGTGGATAACCTTAATGAATACGGTAGATCAACAAATATTGATTGATATTAACTAACCAGATCCTTCGGGAGGCATTTGATAGACAGAGATTAAAGTATGGCCAGCCTGTTCTGGTTTGATGTTAACCTACAACTCATCATATTAATATTGAATAATGATATATGGACAAACTTGTATCTGATTAGTATTTCCAGTGACAGAAACAGGAGGAGATGATATATGAGATGATGATGATGATTGTGATTGATTATTATCTATTCTAGATGATGGAAATGATGGAGGATATGATGTTGATGATGATGATGATGATTGAGTACCAGGAGGAGGAGCGAATTGTTGAAGTGATGAAGACTAAGGAAGATGAACAGTTTATCATATCATATGATATAATATACTAATACCTGATGAATGGATGAATCTGATCCATTTCCTCCACTTGGAACATTATTTGTCTGTTGAGATGAGACTACAGATGAAGAAGATGATGATGATTGTTGTTGTTGTGCATGCATTTGTAACATCTGTACTCTTTGTTCAAATCGACCAATCTAAAGGAATGAATCATGATACATATATATCCAATTGATCTACCTCTTGTTCAATATGAGGAGTTCTTGGTTGTACATATAATCTCTGTAGATGTTGTTGACATTGCATCAATTCCATCTGCAACAAATCAATTTACTCCAATCAATATTATTCATGTAAACACAACCTTTCGGACCAAAATACAGATTTTTTTCAGTCATAAACACGTGAATAAAATATAAGTTTGAAATAAGATAAACATCTTCCATACTGTATAGAAATGGAAGAATAAACGATTAATCTACTTAATACGATACTAATGAAGATAGAATATATAAACCTGTATATGTGAATGATTGATATGATCTTGATTATGTTGTTGTTGTCCATCTCCTCCCATATGATTACCTCCTCCTTGTGCATATGGATTAGCCATCACATTTGATGATCCTCCTCCACCTCCACCACCCCATCCTACTTCACTTCCCTATAATCATTCATTCAATCAATCAATCAATAATACGAATGAAATATACATGATTATTTGGTCGAATTGCTGGATGTTGTTGTTGTGGATAGTATGGATTCTCCATATAATATGGATGAGGTCCTCCTTGTGGGGGCATTCCATCATATCTAAACATATCAAAGATAGAAACATACATAGACATGGTACATGGATCTTCATTCTAAAAGGGACATCCGAACACAAAATTGTTTCAAAATTTAATTTTACAGTGCCTTCATTTAAAAAAAAATAACATAAGTATTTTTTTTAGAGGAAGCATTCCCACGTCGGCGCTCATGTATGAATAGAAAGTTTTAAGATAATGAAGAATGAGATATACCTTTGCATAGATTGTGATGGATAAGGAGGATAGGGTGGAAATGGTTGAGGCATATGAGGATATCCTCCACCATACATTGATTGAGGTGGAGGTACCATAACACGTGATTGAGAAGGTGGAGGAACACCTCCTGATGGTTGACCTCCTTGACCATACATTTGCATCTATAATCAATCAATAATCATTTCATTAGAGTACAGTAGATACTGTATACCTGTGGATGGGGTACTCCATATGGTTGTCTATATTGAGGAGGATAACCAGGAGGATATCCACCTCCCATTCCACCCTAAACATATATCGATAGATCAATCAATAAACAATAATAAAAATCAATATAGGTTATATTATCAACTTAAAGCTCTACAAAGCCATATGAATTGAATATTCTCGCAGTGCAATATTCTGATAATATTATATTATATCTCTTAACACTAATCTATGTATTACTACTAATACTACTAATGAATGAATACTACTACCAAAAGAGATATATTATATGAATCCATATGTGTATACCTGTTGTTGTCCATAAGCCATTGGATTATGACTCATCGCTGCCATTCTCTACAAATATACAATATCAATATACAATTCAATTCATTTAATTCAATAAATAAATATGAAGAGAATATGATAAAATAGAATGGTAAATGTGATATAAGGATGAATACCTGCATGGGATCCATTCCTGATTGTGATTGAGATGAAGGAGGCACTGCATTTGGATCTACCTTTGCTTTTCGTGTTCTTTTCTGTTTAGGAGCTGGTGCTGATGGAGGAGGGGCAGGGACTGGAGCAGACTGAGGAGTCTAAGAGATTATCAATCAATCAATCATATCTGGCCCAATCCAACAATATAATATATGATAATAGTATTCATTCATATAAAGACAAACCTGTGATGGAATGTTCATATATGGATTCTGCATTTGCATATGTTGCATATGAGGAGACATAATAGAAGGATGAGGTCCTTGGTTAGTAGATGATCCATTTGCACTATTCATCATATGAGATGGACCTCCACCTCCACCCATACCTACAATCACAGACACTACATTCATATTTACATTGATAAATAACATAATTATCACATTTCGGATACCAACTATATCTTTCCCCATTTAATACAAATTCTCTATTTGTAGTCTAATATACGACATTGATATGGAGAGTTAATTGAGATATGAATATATTGAATAGATAGAAATAGATATAGATATACTTACCATGCATTTGCATATGATGACGATTCATTGATTGTGATGGATATTGATTAGAAGGAGGAGGTACAGTACCATAAGGATTAGGAGGAGGAAGACCTACTGTAGATGAACCATCAACAGTAGATGATGATGATGAAGGAGGTAAACCCATTGCATTGGGAACATATTCATCCCCTCCTCTATCCATCATTATGTAGTATAATAGTTATAATAGTGTATAATGAATGAATAGATCAATTGGAATCTAATCATCTACTCATTATTTATACCTTAATATAATACAATGAATAATGAATAAAGAATATGAAGAAATATGATTGTATTGAATAAGGAGAATGAAGAGATAGAGGAGATAATAAACAAAGAAGAACGAAAGAAAGGAAAGAGAAGGAGAGAGAATGGAACGGAGAACACTCGTAAGCTTTACTGTAAGATGTATGATATAGAGTCAATGAGAGACAAAATGGACGAAGAGGAAGGGAGAGGGAGAGAAGGAGAGGGAGGGGGGAGAGGAAGAGAGAGGAAGGGGGAGAGAGAAAGGGAGAGCTACATAGAGATTGATAAGGACGCTCACTCTATTACAGCTCTCACTCTTTCCTTCAAAGAGCTAACCATAATAATAATAATAATAATAATAATAATAATAATAATAATAATAATAATAATAATAATAATAATAATAATAATAATAATAATAATAATAATAATAATAATAATAATAATAATAATAATAATAATAATAATAATAATAATAATAATAATAATAATAATAATAATAATAATAATAATAATAGAGTATAGATATATATGAAATGAGTCGAATTATACCGATATCATCGTTCTTGTAAGATCGTATCCGTTTTTCACTAATGGTAGGTACAACTAGAGATTATTATATTTTCAGAAAGAACCATTCAATTATGAGTCGATGCTACGTCGAATTTGATCTATCGAATTTTTCTTCGTCAGTTTTTTTTCAAACAAGAAAGAAAAAAGATTTCTCAAAAAAACTTTAAAAAATGACAGAAATTTCAAGAATACATCTGGTAATAAAAATGAACCCATATAGATTTCGACTCGCCTCGATATATCGATTCAGAATATTAATTGATTTGTGTATTCAAAAATAATCGTTTGTTTGAGAGGATACAGCTTTTTTTTAATTCAAAAACGCTTCTACGCCATCGAGTTTCGTCCATTCTATTTGGAATATAAAATAATATAAAATATTTCAATGTAAGGAGTGTCATTAATGTTGATTCCCTTTCGTATAGTCAATGATTTGTGATTATGATGATAATGATTAATGATGGACAAATATGAATTATCAATATGAATCCTATCGTTCTATCTAAATCATACATGGGTGGGATATGGAGCTCGATTCCACAGGGGGGGGGGGGAGTTAAAAATCAAAATTTCGCCTAAACTTAATTTTTTCAGGGTTACATTCCACACAATTTTTGAGAACAAAAATGAAAATTAACGAAGAATAGATCAAATTCGACGTAGGATCGACTCAGAATTTAATAGTCTTTCACAAAATAAATTAATCTCATATTCGCCAAAATAAGTGTATGGACAAGGAAAAGTAATGAAAGATGGATACGATATTATGAGAACGAAATGATATAGAAAAGAGTATATGAAGTAGGAACAGATATTGAATGGAATAAATGAGAGGGAAAGGAAAAAGAAGAAGGACAGAAGAGGTAGAGAAGAAAGAGGAAGAGGAGAGGGAGAGGGAGAGGGGGAGAGGAGAAGGAGGGGATGGAGATGGGGGGGGGGTGGACAAAAGGTAGAGGAGACAGGACGACAGAGAAAGGGAAAAGGGATGAAAATAGAATAGGAAGAGGGAGATTCTTCTTTCTTTTCATGAGAGATAGAGATGACCCTTAGCCCCCGTTGAGAAAGAACGATGAACGATCGATTAATAGAATGAGATGATGAAGTGAGAGAGGAGAGGGAGAGGGAGAGGGAGAGGGAGAGGGAGAGGGAGAGGGAGAGGGAGAGAGGAAGAGGGAGAGGAAGAGGGAGAGGAAGAGGGAGAGGAAGAGGGAGAGGAAGAGGGAGAGAAAGAGGGAGAGGAAGAGGGAGAGGGAGAGAGGAAGAGGGAGAGAGGAAGAGGGAGAAAGGGAGAGGGAGTTGAGAGATGGGGATGGGTGGCCAAATGAACTGAAGAACCAATGAAGAGATGGAGCATACAACAATAATCAATATAAATAAATACTATACTATATAATATAATAAGATGGAAAATAATTATATTGATATAAACGACTAAAAGAAGGAAATGAAGAAGAAGAAGCTAAACCTTCCTTCTCTCTATAGTAGATAGAAGAGAATAGATGAGTATGGAAAATGAAGAGAGATGGTTAGATTATTGATGAGATAGTATAGAGAATGAAGAGAGTGCAGACAGAGGATTGATGAGAGAGTATATGAAAGTGAGAGGGTGGTTAGAGAGAAAGAGGAGAGATACCATGAGAATAGGTCGATGGTTAGAGAAGAAGGAATAGAGAGAAGAGAAGAGTGAAGAGACGATAGATGAATAGATAGAGAGTATGAGAAGAGGGAAAGATCGATATAAAGAGAGAGGAACGGCTACTCATGAAGAAGAAGAAGAAGAGGGCTAGTGAGTGAGTGAAGAGAAGGGGGGTTTGTATGTCCCTTCTCCCTCTAGCTTTACTCTTTCTCTCCCTCTCCCTCTCTCTTTCCATCTGTCAAGGACCAAAACATGAGAGTGGATAGAGGGAGAGAGAGAGAGAGGCAAACCATTGCATACCTTCCTTCTCTTCCTTCTCCTCCTTCATCTCTACTATTCTATCTATCGACTATCCCTTCACTCTTCATATCCATAATTAACCATGTAAACAACATAGAATCAATACATTCAAATGCGAAGAGTATAAGGGTAGTCCAATCGAGTATTAAACTCAATCTAATTATTCATACCAGTCAATAATGTTTCATTAACATCTCTTTATTGATTGATTCATTCCATTTGATATATCTCCATAATATCCCAAATGTGACAAAGAAACATATAAAGTACGATGATATAATATGAATGCATTATGCATTATATGAAACATTATATGTTATATCGATAATTGAAGAGAAAATATAAGTGAATGAGTAAATGAATGAAGCGAATGAATGACAAGATGTTACACAACCAATATGGTGGATATAAATGTATTCATGGTTAAGAGATAGAGATAGAGATACGGTATAATGAAACAACCAAACAATGTAAATACCAGAAGAAGAAGCACAACCAAATGAAGAGAATAGAATAAATACTCTGTATATCAATTCATATTTCAATTATAACAATATATGTTAGTATCAATCAAAATTATGCTATAATACACTATGGAAAAAGTTAGTATGGTAAGACAAACTATACAATATGATCAAAGTACAAGATATTATAAGACTAACAATATGGGATCAGGAATAACCAGTCTTGGGGGGGAAAGATACAATATATGTGTTAATAGATTATGTGAATAATAAATTGAAAAGAGTAAGTACAATGAGTAGAGGGAATAGAAAATGGAATATAAGAAGATTGAAATGAGAGATTAAGATTAGTAGAAGTAATGGAGAAGACTACTATACAAATATGAATATAATCAATCCATATCACTTTCATCACTACTAACTCCTAAAGTATCTTCCATTCTAAGAGGTTTGAAACCCTGAAATTCAATATATTACCAATCATATCTCCTATTTTTTTTAAATTTTAATAATTATAAATAATAAAAATAATTCCATCACTATTTTTTTCATAATTCTATCAATAATAATAATATGATAATAGTGTTACCGTTCGTGAGAAACTTGTTTGTGGAGTAGTCTTAGAGAATTTTCTCTTTGCCCACACGCCCATTCCAATTATGAATGAAGCGAATAAGAAGAAGACAATGAATGATGATACTTAATATTCAAATTATTATTTTATATTATGTTACATTGGCTAATTTATGTTTCAAGCTATTTAAACATTTGATAAAATAACAAAATAATCAATACTCATTGTATGACCTAACTAAGTATTCTATGAACTATATCAAACGTCATATACTAACTACATATAATAATAATAATATGAGTACCTTCTCCACTATTGGATGAAGTATAAGATGGTAATGATAATATAGATGATATAATAGATGATCCAGTACCATCTCCTTCATTTGATGCTCCTTCATGTTGAACCTATAATATATTATATTCATTAATCTTTTACTCCATTTTCATAATATTATGACTAAATCCCAATATTTGTAACATAATATAAATAAACCAACCGACAAGAATCGTTAATTTACTATTCACTTCTTTCTTTACTACTCATATATGCAACTTTTTTGTTGTTGATTTTGTGTTGTCTTTTTTCTAACCATATATTTTATCAAGTAAAGAGAGTAAACGGGATTGGGGATATTATTCTTTTCTCCATTTTCAATCCTCACAATATTTCGAATCTTCATCCTTTTCTCTTCAAATAAATACAAATATTTTGAGAGAGTAACATTTAGTATTGTTATCGTGGTTAATAAAATGATAAATACCTTAAACTTCCATATGATAGGAGATGAATCAGTTATATCTCCTATATAGATATGATCTCCATGTGGACATACACGAATTACATGAGGACGAGAGAATGGACCTATTCAATCAATCAATCAATATATTGATTAATCTATCTAATCAACTAACCACTAGTGGGAGCGAATCCATATTCAATAAGACCTGTCCCAGTTCTTCCTACAAACACTGCAATTGGTTGTTCCTCACTACCAAAATCAGCTTGACGATACTGTAATAGTCTCGTATAGAATACATGATATCGATTGATTACAGTACCTCTCCAGGTATCATAAATACTTTATCTCCATTAGTATCCATTGAATATATATTATTGAATAAAGAGGAAGTGAATAGAGATACAAGACTACCATCACTTCTTAATTATAATATTATTATATTAAAATATAGTATATAAGTATTAAGTATACCTGACTTCATGAACTCTTCCCTTTTCTCTATCAGCTACGAATAGATTATGAGAGTCTTTATTAACAACGATATCATGAGGAATTCTATAATATATTCATATTAGCAATCAATAAATCAATATAATCATAACAACTTACACAAAACCACCTTGTTGTCCTTTGAACTCATTCTTATATTTTCCATCTAATGTCAACTCCACAACACGAGCATTACAATATCTACAATTACCATCAATTATTGATTATTCAATCAATAATATAAGTGTATACCCATCAGAAACGAATAATGAATCACCCAATCGAGTGATAGCTGTTGGTTTACAATAATGATTAGAATCATCTCCTGGTATTAATGATTCTCCTGATTTCCATACAAGATCAAGAGTTCCTACAATAATTATATAAGGTTGTTTACCTAAGAATCGATCATATCCAGTTTGGGCATGGCTTAGTAAAAATTTTTTTTTTTTGGGTCTCGGGGTTCTCAAGGGTGCTGATGAGAATGAAAAGTAGCCAAGATAAAATGATAAGAAACCATGATTATTCTTAGTATACTTGGATACAGTATGAGCTCCAACATCAGTTACATAGATTGTATCATCAGAATCAACGAATATTCCATGAGGAAGATAGAATCTATTATACAAATATGGAATGATAATAGATATGTATGGTCGACTTACTGTCCTTTTCCAGTCTTAGCAATAAGAGTAGCATTAGCTCCTTTCATTTGTGCTATTAGTATAACATCTTCATTGATTGGAGTCTTATCCCTCATTACATTATTACTTTCGAATGTACTTAATAGATTACGGTATCAAGTACAATTATATTGATTGATTAATCGATTCTCCTTACCTAGCATCCCATACACGTTTTCCTCTATGGAAAATAACAAGATTATGATTAGAATCAAAGGATAAACCTGATACTTGACCAAGTTTAACATCACCAATTGATGTAAACTAAAAGAATATTCATTGATATCAATCGATAATTCTTATCAAGAATACAGTACCTTAGCCTCTTCAATAACACCAAATGATACAGATGATTGATGTGCATGATGTTCTAATTGAGGATTAGATGGAAGAAGTTCGGTACCTTCATTAGGATAATCATCAAATGAATGAGGACTTATACGATCACTACAGTAAGCACCTACAATATAACATATATTCATTTCTTCATCATGACCATATAAACTAACCATATGGGAATGGATTCTCTTCGGTTGATTTCCAATAAACCATCATATAGAAGTTACACATTTCATTCATTCCCATACTTCTATAATGACAATATTGATTAATTAATTAATATGAATAGTTATAGTACCCCATAGGAGTAGGTTCTTTCTTATCACTACTATCATATCTACATGAACCAGCTACTAAATCTCCCTTTCGAATCTCAAGTGAACGATCGATTGGCTCGAAAAGCTAAAATGATAATCATTAATAATCATATACTATAAATGAATGATAACCTGAGGCCATTGGGGATTTCTTTTTCCAACCAAAGTCCAATGATGATCTCTCTTATAGAATGCTGATACTAATCTACCCATCTTATGAGTATGAGTACGAAAAGCAAATGGATGGATTACTGTATCACTCCTACAATATCGATTGATTAGATATAATAGAGGTTTTATATAACTAACTGATAAGTACAACTCATATTGATTTGTACTTGTGATCTCTGAGGCGGAATGGGTAATCCAGATACGAGGAGAAATACAGCTGCTAGATTAGATGGTTCATCTTGAGCTACTTCTAACGTTATTCCAGAATAGTCACGAACATTTCCAGCAAATGGAGAAGCATAATGAACCTTAATGAATACTTATCATATTATGTCAACAGTAATAGAATACTTCAAACAATATATCTATTTCCCTATCACACTTCCATTTTGAGTGAATAAATGAAATAAGGATGAGTGTCTCAATGACACTCCACTCTTCAAGAATAATATTTGACAATCTACGTGGGCAGAGATTACGACGGAACTCTTTTGAACCTTACACATGCTCTCTACCATACTTCCCCTCGTATGTTTGACTACTTCACTAACACACTATATTTCATTCCTTCGAACAACAACTTCCACCTGCTAGACTGACTATAAGATTAAGCTATTGCATTACTGTAAAGAGATACTCTAATCATTATAATAGAAGTATAGCTGAACACATTATACTGTAGTGAATTACTGAGTGGATCGATAACCAGTAATTATTGATTGAGTTAATATTAGATATAATAGAGGAAAAGAATGAATAATGATACCTGTAGTACAAGATATTTGATTCCACTTTCACCGGACGAATCTCCAATTGCAAATCCAACTCCTTTCGGAAGTGAAAGATCAGGTGCTACAATGATTCAATCAATCAATCAATCAATCATATATATATATATATATATATATATATATATATATATATATATATATATATATATATATATATATATACCTTTGTGGTGTACGATAAATAAATAAATATATCATATATTTAATCAATCATATAGTCTATTTCATATTATCTCATAAAATTTTATAACTCAACCAACCATTTCTAGCCCATGCATATAGAATATGTGCTGCACCCCCTCCACAAGTAGTCTCTCCTCTCCAGAAACGAGTCTCACTACAAATGTACAACACTAACGCTCATATTCCTCATTTTGTTATATAAGAAAAAAGATAATAATTATGAATGATAAATGAAATACAGTATCAAAAGTAATGTCTATCTCCTTTTGAACATCTCTCAACAAAAACCGATTCTAATGAAACGATTTGTTCAACAATCGAACTCTTCCTCTCTCTATCATATAAGGATGAAACATACGCATAAGGTCGTGTACATCCATATAATAACATATGATGTACTCTATCTCCATGTGCTAATGGTTCATATCCAACTGAAACAATATAATTATTTTATCATTAACTTCTAATTCATTATTCACACCAATACATTTCCTATGTTAATAAACGTTTGAATGGAATAGATGCGTGAGGATTTTAATAAGTCTAGAATAGGGAAGAAGAGATGATGTCATCGTATTCGGCTAACACATCCACATAGAAACAACAAAGTCCTCTTTCATTTCATTCAATATTGTATAGTACGAAGATAATAAAGGAAGACTATACAATATAACATATGAATGTTCAATATTGTATAGTACGAAGATAATAAAGGAAGACTATACAATATAACATATGAATGTTCAATATTGTATAGTACGAAGATAATAAAGGAAGACTATACAATATAAGATATGAATGAATAAGAAAGAATACTAACCAATGTAACCGGTTGGAGCTTCCATTGAAACTGCTACATAGTCGTCGTTCTGTAAGGCTCAATCATACAATATATCATAATGAACAAAAATCGAACCTTCATAGGCGAATAGCCGATCATTTGAATAGTCCATTTTTTAATCGTTTGTGGTTTTCTCGCGACAGATGCAGACAAAACTAATGATTGGAACGTCCATATGGTTAAGAGCAAAGAAAATAATGTTGCTCGCATTGCCGCTGAGCGGTCTGAAAATATTGTAGAATGAAAAGAGACTATAATAATAATAACAAAGCTATATTTTAAAGTAGATAAAGAGGATATCATGCAATAATGAAACAGACACAGTAAACGTTAACTGTACAGTTCACACAAAATAGATGTGACAATATGCACGGACAATGAAAAGGCGGGGCCAGAAATTATGAATGATGCATGACCCTGAAACGAAAGTCAGCATACGTTATCACTAAAAACGCCTTAACTGCGGTTTTGATTACGGATCTTGTTTTTTCCGCTTTCAAATTAGAATATTGATTTTTTTCGCTTATTTATTGATTTTTTTGTTGTACACTATCGTAGTGCAGTCCTTCTCAATTATGTTTCGAAAACATTGGATTATTTTCAGATACTCCTTTCTTCTGTTCAGCATCAGCATGGTTTGCGATGCATGTATGTCGAAATAATACTACATTCTATGAATTCATTGTTTTATTTTTTAAAATTCAAACTATATGTTGCTAACCTTTATTGTACTTTGAATAATAGTATTATGTACTTTAACTTGGTTCTTTATTTTTCAGGTCAAAAGAAGCTGGTTAAAATCGTTGGGGTTGATCCCTACAGGAACAAGAATCACAATAAGTTAGTAGGAGTGTCTAAGAAACCTATTCCTGCTCAGAATAAACTCATTGGACAAAATAAGAAGTGAGTCTTATAATTATTCTTCCTTTCTCAACTCGAGACATTAATGGTATTATTGTGTCTAGAGAGTTATTTAATTGATGATAATAATATATGTTCTTGAGATGATAGGTGTCTCTTTCACCTTTGTCCTTTTGTCTTCTTCCCTGTCATTATATTCTTATCATTTTGATTCTTCTCTCAATTCGCACGCTCTTTGATTGAAAGAGTGTCTCGAATCATATCATCACATCTCTCATTTTGATATCATTTCAATCACAGATGAAGTCTATAATAACACAACTAGTCATATTACCGTAATCTACAAACCTCATTACCATATTTCAACTAAATAATCTTCACAACTAATATATTTTTATTAATCTATATTATTTAGGACAGAGATGGTAACAAAGAAGTGTCGAATCTGTAAATGTAATTGTCATCAACCAGGATGTCACTACTGTCAAAGTTGTGCATATTCCAAGGGAATCTGTGCTATGTGTGGAAAGAAAATTCTTGATACAAAAGGATTGAAACAGACTTCAGTCTAATCTATCCCTCTCTCTACCTCTCCCTCTCTATCTCTCCCTCTCCCTCTCCCTCTACTTCTCACTCATGAGACGACGTGCCCAACACTCTAGTACATCAACCCTCTCTCCTCTATCAACCTACACCTATTGTGTATTCATTCATTATGATGAGATTGTATAATATGACTGATCGGGTATTCAATGTCTTTCATTTCAAGCTCCTCCCTCTATTCAATGGCGTGATCATTCCATCGTTGTAATATCAACTTCATCACTAGGTTTTTGTATTCTTCCATTATATCTTCATTACTCTCTCTCTTATATTTAAATGTTAATTTATTTTTTTATTACAATGTTCGGCTGAGATATATTGTAATTCTTTCTCATAATATTCACTTATGTTTATTGTTCTGTTATGTTCTTTCTCTATTCATCTACTCTTTTACTCCATTAGTTCTATTGAACTTTGACCTTTTCCAATATGAGCTTGAGTGATAGATTATACGGCGCAATGACTCAATACCGTCTCTCCAATTCTTCTATTCATCCCATTCTCACGCTTTTTCTCTTTATCACCATTCATTCATAATTCATTCTTTGATTGTATCTAATGAATCGATAAATATGAGTCTAACTATGTCTATCATATATTGTAGATGACATCATCATATGAATCAAAATGTTCTTCAATGCCTGAAGATGATCCAAATGGAAATGTGAATGATGATAATGGAATGGTTCATCCAAGATGGGGACCAAAACATGCTGGAGCACAAGAATTAGCTTCTATGTATTCACAAAGTAGTTTATTAGTTTTCATTTACAATATTTTCCTTATCTTCATATTTCACGAATATCTCAATGAAACTATTTAATGTAATTGATTAATAATCAATAAATACTACTAATCAATCGATAAATAGTATTTATTGATTATTTCAGATAAACGACGACAAGAAATAATTTCAATTGGAATAGCTTCATCTATGTTCATCACTCTTGCATATTGTTTGATACGGTATATATGATATCTCATTTCATGTTATCGATTGATTCATTTAGTGATTGGGATAATTCTCAATTATTCACAGTATTATTCTGTGCTGTAGGAGGTATTCTAGCAGCTGATTTTGCTTCAGGAATAGTTCATTGGGGAGCTGATACATGGGGAAGTGTTGAAGGAACTATTGGAAAGGTTTGGAATATATAGAGATTATGAATTGAGAGAGAACATCCTAGTTGTTCATTCAGGAACACGAAAAATGAAAAGGTGCAGAGTAAGAGGGAGAGGAAGGGAATGGGAGAGGGATAGAAAAGGTAGAAGGAGAGAAAAGGTAGAGGTAGAGAGCCAACTGTTCATGTGAAATAGAGGCAACACGTCTGATTGGTGTACGATAAACTATTGTTATGATCAAACTTTAAAGATGAAATAATTTAGAATTTCATTCGTTCATTTCGTGAACACCATGTAGATCCAACAGCCATTACTCGTCATGACTTCGTTGAGGTATTCATATTCTTCATCAATCATATTCATCATCATGTATTATTAGGTGAATGGAGATAATTTCTTGATATGTATTCCATTTCTAACACGTGTTCTTTATCAACAAATGTTCTATTCAATAGAAGAATTGAATGAAGTTAGAGGATTTCATTGGTTTATGTTATTATTGGGAATCTATGTATCATGTACTAATCAGGTATTTATTATACACTTCTTTTCCTTCTTTCGTAAATTATACCAAACATTTTTTCTAATTTGTTTAGAAATACAACACAACATAATTTTCTTTATCAATGCCCTTTCTATTTTTGGAAATATTTATAATTAATATTCTAAAATAAGATATTAAACATTAATAAAATAGTAGATAGATTTATAAAAATAATGCTATTATTATTTCTATCGTTGCTATTTATCGTATGCGATAGATTATATCAATGCATCCAATTCAAATCTATTTAATTAATATCTAAAGATATGTATACATATATACATATATTGATTTCAGATTCATAAATGGTCTCATACATACAAAGGATTGCCTCAATGGGTTATATGGATGCAGAATATGCATATCATTCTTCCAAGATCACATCATAAGGTTATCATTTACTATAAATATAATCAATATAATATCTTATATAGTATAGGTACATCATATATCACCTCATGCATGTTATTATTGTATAACTACTGGATGGCTTAATTATCCACTTGAATGTATTCAATTCTGGAGAATATCTGAAAGTATTATTACTTCCATTACCGGTTGGTTTTTTTAAATAGATCACTCAACAAATATCTCATATGTTCATAACATCGTTGATTCTTTGTGATATCTATTTTGATTTTATTTGAATACTTTTCATGTACATGGCCGCGTTTTTCTCTATTTTTTTGTTTTGGGTTTCTGATAGAAATTTTTTTAGTGGATTTTTAAAGCAAATTTCCCAAAGAAAACTTACAAAAAATGTTGTGAAAAAATAATTCGAAATCACCTATTTATTTGACACTGAAAATTTAAAAGGAGATGCGCATAGAAAATTTCTGAAAACACAATTTTCCTCGTTTCTTTCGATATTTCCGTTAATGATTGAATGATCTATAGTGTCTCTATAGTTATTATTTTTTTTTGTTTTTTGTTTTTCAATTTTTTAGCGTTTTTGAATTATATTTTTTTTTGAAATTTTGAAAAAATTTTTTTGCAAAAAAAGTGTTTGGTTTTATTTTTTGATAGAGCCCATGTAACTCATGATTTACTCTGTCATCTCTCTCTCTCTCTCTTAAAGATGGTGTCCAACGAATATTTTCATGAACAAACTGTGAAGACAGAAAGATAGCAGAAGTTATCATGAATGAATCATGCTTGATGGTGTAGGCAAAGGCGTGAAATTTTGAAAATAGGAAAGTTCGGCAATAGGTTTTGAACCCGCGACGTTACGCTAACTAGGCAGCACTTTTACCACTGTGCCAATGAATAGATGAATGGTCATGCTAATTTCTTGTATATCATTTATCCCTTGCATAACCGATGTGCAAGGACATTCGATCTTAAAGGCAGCTGGCATACAAAAATTTCAATTCGAAATAGTTAAAATAGTTGATCTCATGTTGATAAGCTCAAGAAACTGATCAGAAATATGTATTTGAAAGGTTGAATCGACCCTCTTGTAAGAAGTTGGGTTACTGTAGCCTGCCCCACACCACGGGCGAGGTTTCCGAACTAGTATGCTAACTCCATCAAAAAGCTAAAAAAACCGATCATTGAGTTTTATTCTTCATAATTCTCCACTGTGGATAGAATTATCATCAAAATATTCAATTTCAAGTCGTCTCCAAAGAGTTGGTGTGGTAATTAGGAAAAGGCTCCCGCTAATTGGAGCAGACTGTAGTTTTTTAACTGCGCCGTTCTTCTTACCAGAGAATCCTTATGATATAAGATTTATATATTTCGAAACAGAATTTCAAGCTCTTTTATATGAGATCAACTTGTTTTTCGTTTCCCGGTCCCTTTAAACCATTTTTAATTCAAGTTCATATTCATGAATATTGAGTTTTTGATAAATTGAATGGAGGCTTATAGATATTACAAAAATAAAAGAGTTTTACATGATACCAAAAATTCAATTTGATTACAATATTTAAAAAATTATTGTAGGAATGAAACCTCGAGATGATGATATGAAATGGGCTACGAAGAAAGTATGAGAAACAATATTTTAAATATTTGTATGTATTTGTATGATTATTTATTGATTTTACGATCAATAAATTGTTGTGATCTACCGTATTCTATTCATACACTTGAAACACAATAGAGATTAGTGTCTGAAATAGTAATTGAATAGAATGAGAGCTAATAATGAACGAGTTCATTCTATTCAATTCAATCATATCATATCATCCCTCATTCTTATTACGATTCATTCTTCCATTCATCACATATTATGATTCTTGAGACAAGACGGGAAGAGAAAGGGAGGGAGAGGGAGAGAGGGAAAGGGAGAGGGAGAGGGAGAGAGGGAAAGGGAGAGGGAGAGGGAGACAGGGAAAGGGAGAGGGAGAGGGAGAGAGGGAAAGGGAGAGGGAGAGAGGGAGAGGGAGAGGGAGAGAACAAGAAAGGTAGAGGTAGAGATGAACCAAGGATAGAGAGAGAGAGTCCTTCTAAATCTTCTATATTGTCCTTGAGATGAGAGTTAGATAGAATCCGTTCATATCTCTATCCTTTATATCTCTTCTTCTTCTTTCTATTCATTTGATCTATTCAATCAATAATCGTGGATGTCTAATCGAAGTGTTAGTTTGAATCATTCTCATGATGTTAGTTTATCTTGTCCATATCATATCTATCTATTTTATATCAGGAGAAATGTTTATTGAAAGAGTCTTCATTTCAATTAACTTCTCTATCAACTCTTCTACCTTCAAATAGAATATTCTCTCTCTATCCATCTATTCTTCTTCTTTCTAAACAAAAGTAAGTCATCCTCAATGGATATGAAGTGTATCTTCAATTCATTTCAGAGGTGGGACCTATAAGACAAAAGAGAAGATAAAGATAGAGAATGTATGGATATCCAATGGTAGTTCTCCTGAATTCTCTTTTATTATTGGATGGCCTTTTTCTAATTATCTTGTCCATTTTGCGTAAGACAATCATAAGATTTTACAATAATGATAATAATTAATTTTAGTAATTCAAATGAGAAAGAAGAATGGTTCAATCTGCTTCAAAATACAATTAATTCAAGACTAAAACCTAATTCTACTACGGTATAATTCAGTTTTTTTTACAGTAGCATAATTAAGACACCGGCTCGGTAAGATTCGAGGGTTGAGCCAGTGACCCCGGACATCGACCTCACCGATTTGGCTCAAAATTTTTTTTGTGGATACCCCCATGGCCCCCCATCACAAAATGGGTATTCATTTGGGCTGGGTCCTTGAAACATGAATGTGGCGGGTTCTCGAAATTTGAAAACTCGATTTTCACCAAAAAAAGTGGAGCGACCTAGGTTCAATGTTAGTGTCGATTAATTACAAGTATGCCTAGACAACAAAAACTCGCTATAGGACGGTTCGGATATCCGATAGCAAACTGATTTTTTACCCCCTCAAAACACATTAAAATTAATTAAAATTTTAAATTACAAAATCGCACAATTATTTTTGCCTTATCTTATAGAGCAAAAAATTCCGCGTCGAATGAGGCTAAAAATTGAAAAATCGATAGACCCCTATTTTGAGAAAAATGGGCCTGACCATGACTCGAAAATATTTTTGTTTTTAAAACCCCTCATGTTTGTACTCATATTGAAGAGCTCGTCGAGTAGAACAACCTTCATGTTGAACGTTTTATCTGAAACTCATGTGCAAGAGAGTTTCACACGTTTTCCTGCAATTTTGAGTAAAACGAAAATAAAATATTTTTAAAACAAAAAAGCGCAGTCCAATTTTTGCCTCATCTTATAGAGCAAAAAATTCCGCGTCGAATGAGCGTAAAAAATAAAAAATCGATAGACCCCTATTTTGAGAAAAATGGGCCGATTTTGTGACCAATTTTAGTTAAGCGAAATAAAAATATCGTGTGTATCTCTCTTGTACATGAGTTTCAGACAAAACGTTCAACATGAAAGTTGTTCAACTCGACGAGCTCTTCAATATGAGTACAAACATGGGGGATTTTAAAAACAAAAATATTTTCGAGTCATGGTCAGGCCCATTTTCTTAAAATAGGGGTCTATCGATTTTTTTAATTTTTAGCCTCATTCGACGCGGAATTTTTTGCTCTATAAGATAAGGCAAAAATAATTGTGCGATTTTGTAATTTAAAATTTTAATTAATTTTAATGTGTTTTGAGGAGGTAAAAAAATCAGTTTGCGATCGGATATCCGAACCGTCCTATAGCGAGTTTTTGTTGTCTAGGTATACTTGTAATTAATCGACACTAACATTGAACCTAGGTCGCTCCACTTTTTTGGTGAAAATCGAGTTTTCAAATTTCGAGAACCCGCCACATTCATGTTTCAAGGACCCAGCCCAAATGAATACCCATTTTGTGATGGGGGGCCATGGGGGTATCCACAAAAAAATTTTGAGCCAAATCGGTGAGGTCGATGTCCGGCACTACCGGGAGTCTTACTAAGCCGGTGTCTTAATAAGCAAATAAATATTTTGAGATAACAATGTCTATCCTCGTACGTGGAAGAAAACAATCAATTCGTAAGAGAATTGAAAATGGAAAGAAAGCAGGTACAACGAATCAATCAATATATCGATCCATATTTGTGATCTAAATAATAATTGATTATAGCTGAGATTATGAATGAAGTTCAAAAGGAATTAGATCTTCCTCAATCGAGTAATTATGATCTCAAAATACAGATTGGTATGGTTTATTAATCATAATCATTATTTATTCTCTTCTTTTAGATGATGGAAATGCAAAACTTTTTGCTGGTCCAGAGAATGTTTATGTAGTTATAATGAATGAATTGGAGAAAATAGGAATGAGGTTAGATTATTTAGAGTTTATTCAATCAATGAAATGATTAATATAAATGAATAGATTATCTGAATGTCAACGTTCTTCATTGGATTCATGTCCTATTGTATCAATCAAACTTATTCTTTCTCATCAACAATCAAATAGACCATCTCCACATCAAATGTTAACTTCTCTTAAAAGAAGATTATCCAGATCTGAAACCAAGTTCGTTTATTCATTATTATTTTATCGTTTAAATCACGCTATCTGAGAAAATCCACATAGGTGCGGTATCGATGAAAAATGAATTTTTCTGTTTTATGTATGATAATTACTGGCTCCATGAGTGAAGTACACTGGTACTTGGAAATTGCTTCCAATTGAAAATTCGCTTCAGGGGGTGACCACACAACGATTTGGCGCCTTTTCCTAAAAGGTTTATTTCGAATCCAATCGATGCGTGAGTGGACGCAATCGACTCGCTAGCTAATTCTAAGAAACTATTGTCGAGGGGAGTTTTTCGATCAACGGTCAACGAAGGCTGGAATTTTGAATTTTCGAAAAAAATTTCACATTTAATTAATTTTCACTATTTCACTATAACAAGCCTACAACTTTTTATTTGCTCAATCGCTTCTAAATATCATAACACATCTTCAGTTTGAAAATCATAATTTTTTAAAAATATGAATAATGCGAACAAATCGTTTTTATAACGAAAATCGTAATTATGGTGTGCACCTACAGTAATCCCTAATCGCTCAATTTTTAAATTTGATAGTTTTAAAAATATTTCACCGCTGTTCTTGACATGACTGAGGTATACGACTACTTCGGAGCGCACCTGCACGGTAAAATGCTGACCAATATTCTATGATATTTTGGTTTTTCAGCAATAACTTTCTTCGCAGTCAATCGTTTCTCTTTATTTTTTAGTTTGTTTGTATAGATGGCAAAATGGAATAATGATCCAATTTTTATCGATATTGGATCACAAACAACGAAATAGTGATCAATTTACGAAAAATGTCAATTTTCATCAACATCAGCACCTGGGCACGGGTGCACTCCAAAGACGAGGAGTAGTCGTATACCTTAGTCAGATCAAGAACAGCGGTAAAATATGTTTAAAACTATCAAATTTCCAAATTGACCGATTAGGGATTACTGTAGGTGCACACCATAATTACGATTTTCGTTATAAAAACGATTTGTTCGCATTATTCATATTTTTTTAAAAATATGGTTTTCAAACTGAAGATGTGTTATGATATTTAGAAGCGATTGAGCAAATAAAAAGTTGTAGGCTTGTTATAGTGAAATAGTGAAAATTAATTAAATGTGATTTTGTTTTCGAAAGTTCCCGATTCCAGCCTTCGTTGTCCGTTGATCAAAAAACTCACCTAGACAATAGTTTCTTAGAATTAGCTAAGAATTCGATTGAGCCCACTCCCGCATCGATTGGATTCCAAATAAACTTTTTAGGAAAAGGCGCCAAATCGTTGTGTGGTCACCCCCTAAAGCGAATTTTCAATTGGAAGCAATTTCCAAGTACCAGTGTACTTCACTCATGGAGCCTGTAATTATCATACATAAAACAGAAAAATTCATTTTTCATCGATACCAAAAAAAATTCCAGTTATTAAATTCTCTCAGATAGTGCTTTTTAATATCTATTTCAAATAAATGAATCAATCAATAATAACTGAATAGATCAATATTTGGTCGTTCATTGGAGGGAAGAACTCCTCCTCAACCTATTCTCTCTATTATCGATCATCTTCGAATGCATTCTTATAATGTAGAAGGATTATTCAGGTAGGATAGATATCGATTAATTGATTGAATGATTATTGATTCATTATAGGAAGTCACCCAAACAGAGTACTGCACGTGAATTGAGAAGTGAATTAGAAAGAGGAATTGTACCAGATTATAATAAATATAATGCCCATGTACTTGCTGCTACTCTAAAGGTATTACAAAGAATTTTTGATTATTAAATAATCAATATTTAAGGATTATCTTCGATCAATACCAAATAAACTACTTCTTAATGGAAATTATCAAATATGGATGAGTGATGTAGTAGAGGAATCAAATGCTCAAAAGAAGGTATATATTAATAGTTTCATATTTCACAAAAATCAATTTTGAAAAAAATACTTCATCAAAATAAATTGCAGTTAACTGCAACATGTAATCTTCTGAATCTTCTTCCAATTGCTCATTCAACACTTTTATCTAATCTATTGAAGTTATTATCTAAGGTTGATTATTCATTGATTCATTTACTACCCTACTATCCACTTCCCACTTTCGTTTACTTTCCTTCACTTTACTTTCTACTTTCCTTTACTTTCCTTAATCTATCCAATGATGTAGATACAAATAACTGAAATTTTTAAAGTTTTTCTCATATTAATTGAACTATTAATGATATTACATTACAGGTTTCGTCATCATCAGAATCTCTAATGACATCTTCATCATTAGCTGTTTGTCTAGCACCTTCATTCCTTCATTGTCATGGTATTACATATTCTCCTCCTTATCCAAGATATCATCTCTCCCTCTCCGTCCTATTTTGATTCGTTGTTTCACTAATAATTAGGTCAAATGAAGTGATAACATGATATTATATCTCAATATAATCTACGGATAAAATGGACAACATTTCATTTTAATGATGCTTTTATAATTAGAAAATATTGAAAAAAAAAAGTATATGAATTTGAGATGCGACATCGAGTAAGAAAGTGCCTGATCTTATCACTTTTCTCATTGAGAATGCGAATGAAGTTAGTTAGATCTCTTTCTAGATCGAATATACAATATTGATTGATTATAGATCATTCCATTCTTATCTCCATCATCATTACAAATAAGTGAAGTAGATATGAATTGTAATGATATATCATGGACTTCATCTTCATGTCAATCTCCTATTCAATCTCCTCAAATAACATCACCACCACCTTCATTCAATGAATCATTATTGATTAGTTCATCATCAACTCCAACATTATTGATTAGTTCATCATCAACACCATCATCACCATTAGTATCATATTCATCTGAATCATCATATATTCCATCTATTGACGAACCTCCTCATACAACTCCTATATTTCGTTCCAAAGCACTTAGAGACTCGTGTACTCCAATCAAGAAAGATACACCAAGGTATGACACAGTCTTCAATCAATCAATCAATCAATAATCGAATGAATAGATCTCCTTGTCTCAAACGAATTCACTTCAATGCACATTTACTCAAAGGAGGAAATCAGTTTAGACCTTCTATTATATTGAGTGATTCTGATTCTGATAATGAAGAGATATCATCTAGATCACTTGTTCATTCTACAGTATGTTATTATATATTGATTGATTCAGTATGATACAGTATACTTCATAGATTGATGTTCCTCGTAAGACCTCATTGGATAGTGTTCGTAATGACATCGTAAGAAATGAATTATTGAAGAAAATGGAAGATAAATCAAAAGAAGAAAAAGATGAAATAGATGATATTCACCCTCCTTCTATACCTATTCATGCTCCTATTCCTGAAGCAGATATCAAAAGGTAGTATTTCAATTATTGATTGATCTACAGTATCCATTCAGTTTACGATATCGATTGAGTAAGGGAAAAGATGATAAGCCTACTGTACAAGTACTTCCATTTCGTGCAAAGGAAGAAGAAGAGACTGAAGAGGAAGAACGAGAATGCAAGGTTATATCTTATCGGATTCTTCCATATTCTAATGTAGTTTAGAGTGCACTACACATCGTTTCTCCAACACAGGGAGAACACTCATTTAAAACTTTGAATTATTGCGATTTGACAAAAAAAGGACAAAATACCAGAAAAACGGCATGTTGTATGATGATGCATTCTCTGCTAGCTCTCATTTTTGCATACTCTCTCTTTTCTATCTTCCTTTTTCTCTGTGAGACCTCTCTAAAGACAGTAATGATGTTTAGATGATTCGTTCATTATCTCAACGTACGAATGAAGATCGTCCTCGAGGAGATATTCATCGTACATCATCTGTTATTCGTGATATAAATAGAAGAGTATCAACATTGAAGATTGATCCTATCTATACGGGATTAGATAGCATTGAAATCAATTGGAGTGTTGCACAATTGAAAAGACGATTCCAGAATACTAATCGAGCACCTGAGATACATACACATTTTGGAGAATGAATCATATCTACCGTAATCCATCTATTGTACTCTATCCTACAGTATTCCAATCTTGATTCATAGTCCATGTCTTCATTGTCCGGTTCATTCTCTTCTCTTATTCATTTCAATTCATTCTTGCCATATATATTGTATACTTATCACATTATCAATAATAATTTTATTGATTAGCTTAATTATAATGTATGATAATGATAATTTAACAATAGAAGAACGTAGACTTCTAATAAAGTGAATGTTAATGTTAGATAGCGGAATGAGAATTGTCGTGATTAGAAATGAAATATTACAGATGTGAATATACTTCTATGTAAATATTAAATAAATATAAGAATAAAGAATGTTCAAATAAATAACTGATTCGTGAGATAATACATTAGACAGACTATACAATGTAAGAACGAAGAAATGGAGTGAATGATTTAATATACAATTATATATCTATATCAAATAAGTAATGAATTCAATTCAAAACATTTCTCAATATATTCTTTTTCTCTTAAAGATGATCCTACTGGAAGAAGACTAATAACTAATTCTTCTTTTTCTCTTTCTGAAGATGGAATAATAGCATGAGTAACATCATAAAGAGTCATTGGATCAGTTACTACTTCTCCTCCTTCTGATTCAATTTTATCTCTATAAAGATCAAAGTTCAAATACGAATAAAGATCAAAGATCATACTTGAGATATCGTACAGACGGAGATAAATAGAAAATTGATCCAGTCAAAAATCCAAGTAGATTAACTCTTTTCTTTTTAACTTCACTATTATCTTCTTTCATAATTTCATTGTTCTCTTCTCTTTCATAATTCTTCGAACAACATGGATTCTTCAATCGTAATCAATAGATCATTAATATAATATCAAGAGTACCTCATCATCTTCATCACTATCGATTATAATTCGTCTTCGTTTTCTTTCTTTCTTGACAGGGGAATCAACTAGAATGAATCAATCAATACACTATTACTACAGTAATCTCACCAATAATTTCAATATCATCATTATCGTCTATTACATTTTGTCTAATTCTTTTATTCTCATTTTTAATATTTCCTCCTCTTTTAGGTTTATAATATACATAAAGAGGAATTCCTTGCAATGCTATTTCCTTCTTCAATGTTTTCTCTACAGTATACCTTAATTAATATATTGATTATTTATAAAATAATTCATTCTGAAGTCTTTAGAGTGAATTATATTAGTGAGTAGATGATAGATACCATGTAATATTAGTAATAGAATGAGTCATTCTTGATACATGAATACTTAATTCATTCTTCTTTCCATATAATGATAATCTCCTTAATCCTTTTGATAATGATTCCAATTGTAATTCATCTGACAGATTACGGTAAATTGATCTTTGATCTTTATAACCTTACCTCGTTTCTTTCTTTTCTGCGCTACAATCAGTGCAACAAGTATATTATCATTATATGGAATACGAATCAAATGAGTATCTCCTAGTGAAAGATCTCCCATTTCTCCTGCTGTCTCATAGGATTCTCTTATCACTTCTGACAGATTATCAAGAGCTGTGAATAATCCACCACTACCAAATGAACCTATCAAAGATCAAAGATCAAATGATATGAATGATCTACCACACCACTATCATCAACAACATGAACTATAATAGCCTTTCTTCCATCATCATATGGTTTCATAAGATCTCCAGTTATAAATGAGATTTCTTCTACTTCTTTCTCTTCTTCTTCATCAATATCGATTGATGTTTCTTCTATCAATGGAAGATTCATACTTTCATATCCTATCAATCAATATTAATCAATAATTATATAGAATCACCATTATTATTCAACCTGCATCTTTCCATTTCTTCATCTTCTTCAAATAAGCACTTTCTTTTCTTTTCTTATTTCGTTCTTCTTTTTGTCTATTCATTTCTTCTAATTCTTCCTTTGTCCATTTCTATATCAATCAATGATCATCTACAGTAATCCTACTTCTTTAATCTTTTTACCTTATTATCCAATACAATATTTCCTTTTTCTCCTAATACTTCTTTCATAGCTTTCTTATCATTTTCATCTACTTTATATCGTACCCCTTCAATCAATCAATATAGTATTAAAAATCATCAATATATTTTAAAAACCTTCAAAGTAGAAATAATCTTTCTCATCAACATCTTTATCATTTTCCTCTACTATCGTATCCTAAAAAACTCTTTATAATATATATATAATATCCCCTCTCTTTATTCTACCGTACCTCATTTTCCTTTTCTTCTTCTTCAATATTCATCCATTTTCCATTCTTATCAGTTCTTCCAATTATTTTTTCGAATTGTTCATCAGTCTATAATAGATCAATCAATCAATCAATCAATGACTACAGTTACTTACAACTGCATCATCATCTTCTGCGTTCCTTAGATTAGCTAATCCATGTTCTAACATCTTTGATACATCAGTTGCACAAGGCTTTACATCTGAATCAATCAATAAAATATAACTACCATAATATACCGTACTCTCTTCATCAGTTAGTTTATCAGTCAACTTTAATTTATTCATAGCTCGTACATACATCATTTGTTCTACTGTATATCGACCAATTAATCGAATTACTCGAACTGGTCTATAATATAATCAATAATATCGATAATCAATCAATCAATCAATAAGTACAGTACTTTGTCTGTCCAATTCGATGACACCTAGCCATAGCTTGTATGTCATTTTGAGGATTCCAATCATTATCAAGGAAGATGACCTAAATTCTATCAATATTGTACCTTTGGCACTACCGTAATCCCATTCCTACCGTATCAGCAGCTGTCAGTGTGAGACCAACTCCACCAGCTTTTGTAGAGAGAAGAAATATATCCACTTCATTACCCTAAATTGATCAAATCTACCGTAATCAATAATGTAATCAATACTTGAAATGAATTAATGGAAGTGAATCTTTCTTCTGCTCTAGCTGATCCATCTAATCTTTCATAACTATGACCTTAATCAATCAATAATTGAGAATTGATAATAGAATAAATGATCTACCTCTCAGATTGAGGAAATCTTGTATGATATCAAGAAATGAAGTGAATTGAGAGAAGATCAAACATTTATGGCCATTTCGTGAAAGGAATGATAAAAGAGAATCGAGAACCTACAGTAATCATTTATTGATTGATTGATAAGTGAATAGACCATACTTTCATCTTCTCAGAAGCCTGTACAATATGTTCACCTTCAGTGAATGGTTCAGGTTCCTGACCTAGATAGATATATATTGATTGAATATAATGAATAAATCATACCAGGGAATAGATAAGGATGACTAACTGCTTTTCTTAGATGCATCAACTGAGTAACCAATGAGAAATTTCTATTCAATGTGATTGCTTCTTTAAATATACCGATTTATTGCAACTACAGTAATCGGAGTCTCACCTCGATTCTTCACTAGAATATTGATATAAATTTTCTTTTGTTTCTCAGTGAGACCATGATAGAATATGACCTAAATTACTTTGATTATTCATTAAGACAAATAGATTGATACCTGTTGTAATGGAGGAATCGAGTCACATACGATCTCCTTCTTCCTTCGGATACTGTAAGTCTTAAGAATATCACGTAATTCATCTACTGCAAATTACTTATAATCAATAATCAATATAACAGATTGATATACGTTTATCGTTTCTTTTGAATTTGTCAATAAATTCTTTGATATCTTCAATAGGAAACTTGGTTGGATGACAAAAAGATAGAAGAGAATACAATTCTCCGATATCATTTTGAATTGGAGTTCCAGTTAGAAGAATAAAGAGTGAATCAATCTAAATGATTAATGTTTCGATTATTAATTATATGCAACTACTGTATACCTCTCTCATCAATACAGTAATCTGTGCTTTATGATTCTTAAGAGTGTGAGCCTCATCGGCAACAATCAATGAAAACTTTGTTCTCTTCATAAGTGGAGAAAGATCTTCTTGATCGTTTGTTAATAGCTAAAGATGTTAAGTGTGCAATACATCAATAATTAAACCATACATGATACGGTAAGATCAACACTTGATTCTTTTTCAATCCATTATCGATTGAATCTAGAATCTGTCTCCTTTCTTCTTTTTGTCCCATAAAACATATAGGTTCTAGATCTCCACATGAGAATCTGTATAATGTATCGTAATACAACCTACCCCTCATTATATGGATACCTTTTAATCTCCAACTTCCAATGATTCATAACGGATAAAGGAGAAACAACCACAAAAGGTCCTCCTCCATCTCTATACAATCTCCACAAATGAACAACACTTGTACAAGTCTTCCCTAATCCCATTTCATCTGCTACAATTCCTCCTCTCTTCAATTTATTCCATTCCCATAATACTTGTAATCCTTCCAATTGATGAGGGCGAAGTGATTCTCCTAAAATCCTAATTTATTCAGATAATTTGAAAACGTGTATAGCAATCTTTCAATATTTCTCAAATTATCTGAGGAGAGAAGAAAGAAATGCATATCAATACACGTTAAAACTTGATATAAATGAGTCATATATTGATAATACTAGCCTTCCTCTTTGAGAATTCGTTCAATTTCATCGATATTCGATGTTCCACCGTCTACCATAATGAAGCACTGTAATATACAGCATGTAACAACTATAAATGCTCTTAGCAACAACCAAACAACAAAGATAATCAAAAATTTTTAAAAAGTGCCAAAATTGGAGCTGGACAAAACGCAGACAAGAATTCGCACTCGTTACAGTGATCAGGTGCTAAACTACAGTTTTGGATCGTAAGATGATTTTTCAGATTTTCAGAACTTTTGAAAAAAAGTTTGAAAGAGTGATTTTTTGAAAGTGTTATGTTTTAAAACAAAATTTTCTCGCCCTTCAAATTAATTGATTGAATGATTATGACCTTTGATTCTCACAACCCTTTCCGATGTATCTGACAATGAGACAACGAATGAGAATTGAATAAAATTTATTCTCCTGTGTAAATTAGACAATTATTAGCTTTTAGCTTACAAAAGGAAAGGAAAGACTAAAAGCAATATAGAGATAGACATTATTACCTGTATACAAAGTAAAACAATACAATCGAAATTAAAAATAGATGAATATTAAATATTAAGTGAGTTATACTCGAATATAACTATTCTTGATATGACATGAACAACAAATGGAATATAATTGTGAATATTCAACATTTCCATATATTGAATTACCAAAGATTGTCTTCTTATTGATTGAAATGGAAAAGAAAACGCGAAGAGTTATACGACTATTCGATGAAGATGAACATTCTTTATACCTACATATAATCAATATGATAGATAGACGGTAATAAACCAATCGATACTCACCCAATTTCTCCTTCTAAAAGTGTAGCTTTAGGTAGAATAGCAATTGTAGTAATATCTCCATCATTATTGATTAGTGGATATCCACCAATCGATGAACTTCGATATATTCCACCTCCAATACGAGTCATTTCATTGAATATTGATACCTTTAGAGAATACAATAAATTATTGATTCAAATGAATCAAGTTACCGTAATGGAATCAACATTGATTACATTTCCTGGATGTTGAAATCGAGCCATGGCCTACAATAGAAATTTAATTCATGAAAATATATTTATTGTGTGAAACTAACATAGAAAGTAATTTGAATAAAATGAATGTTAGATTCCTTTAGCTTTCCTCCTATTCTATCATGAGCTAATGTTATTGATTGATTACGAGTGGCAGATGGAATTATAATATCGATTGACGAATCTGATAATAAAAGATGAATGATGAGATGGGAGATGAACTTACTATTGACATGATTGTATACAAGAGCCGTAGTAATCAATACAACTAGTACCACATACAGTATAATAACTGTCCATTTGAAATGACGTTCAATTTTATCCTATATAATCAATCAATAAAACCGTTAGATAATCAATATCACGGATCTCCTGTAAAAGTGTATGAAACCATTTGACAGAAAAAAAATTGATTTCCTCCGTTTTTATTGATTGTTGTTAGACTGGCATAACTGAGTGCGAAAACACCATTTTCAAATTTTGTTTTTCGGAATTTGCATATTTATGCAATTTGTTTCCTGTAAACTTCAGATGAGTGTAACTCGCTTCGTTTTTGTGTTACCGTGTTCAATTTTTGCTAGATCGGTTGCTAATGACCTCGTCTACAAATAACTCAATTGACGATATGGTCGGAAATGTTGTTTTTCATGTGTTATTGCACGAAAACTGTTTTTCTGCTTACAAAATGAGATGTTTCTCGAAAATTTTCTCTAAAGGATAAAAGTTTTATTGCAGATTCGGATTCCCCGTCCTCAAATTGGGGTATCCTAATATATCTTTTAACCCAACTCTGTCCCCCAATAGTGCTACTGTATATCGTCCGGGACAGTGCAATTTTCTCTCAAATCACATTTTTGGCTGTAAATCAGCTCAAAGTTATGCTAATTTTCTTATTAGCATATTTAAACCCTGTATCTCGACCAACCTTACAAAATTGTCTTAGTGGTTCGAATTCTCAACAACAATCATTTATGAGTTATGAATCGAAAACTGATTTTATTAACGATACGACTTTCACTGTTCCTATTTATCGTTTATTGGTATTTGTTTATTGATCGTTAAGGTCGAAGAAACTGTTTGAGTCATTCTTGACTCAAACAGTAATCCATTCTTTTCCATTGAACCTTCGCAAAACTCTGAGAAATCACTATTATTATTATTATTATTTTATCATAGAATGCATCCGAAGTTATCACTCTAGCATCCTCGAATGTTCTCTTCTCTCGGACATGATGAATCGATGGTTTAAAGTGAATTGAAATAGAAAACATCATTATATTTGAAAACAAAACGAAAACGCTAGAGTTTTTAAGTTGCATCAAACCAGAAAGGCGAAAAACAGTTAATAAAATCAGTTTTCGATTCATAACTCAAAAATGATTGTTGTTGAGAATTCGAACCACTAAGACAATTTTGTAAGGCTGGTCGAGATACAGGGTTTAAATATGCTAATAAGAAAATTAGCATAACTTTGAGCTGATTTACAGCCAAAAATGTGATTTGAGAGAAAATTGCACTAGTCCCGGACGATATACAGTATGTAGCACTATTGGGGGGACAGAGTTGGGTTAAAAGATATATCAGGATATCCCAATTTGTGGACGGGGAATCCGAATCTGCAATAATACTCTTATCCTTTAGAGAAAATTTTCGAGAAACATCTCATTTTGTATGCTGAAAAACAGTTTTCATGCAATAACACATGAAAAACAACATTTTCGACCATATCGTCAATTGAGTTATTTGTAGACGAGGTCATTAGCAACCGATCTAGCAAAAATTGAACACGGTAACACAAAAACGAAGCGAGTTACACTCATCTGAAGTTTACAGGAAACAAATTGCATAGATATGCAAATTCCGAAAAATTTTTTTTGAAAATGTTGTTTTCGCACTCAGTTAGGCCAGTCTAACAACAATCAATAAAAACGGAGGAAATCAATTTTTTTCTGTCGAAAAAGGTTCTAATTTTCATACACTTTTACAGGAGACCCGTGATATATTGATAGAGTACCTCAGTGTGCCTAGATTCAACAGTACTACAGTATACTCTATCAGAAGGAGGACGACGAGGACATGCTGTTGCAGCTGAAGAGGATTACTGTAGGGTTATGGTATTATGAGAGGATTACGGTAGGGTTATGGTATAATGAGATGAGAAATAGGGATATACTTACGTGGTTTAGGAGTGCTTAGAATGGCAACCATTGGAATGAGAAGTTATGATATTGAATGAGGGAATGGAGTGAAGGGAGGGAAGGGATAGGAGGGAGGATGATTACTATTGACCCACCCTATTCCTATCTATTCACACTTCTTTCATTTAAGAATATCCATAAGACTTATTTCATCTGAATAGTGATGAATATACCTTATGGATGAAGAGAAAGAAAGAAGAGAAGAAAGATGGAAATGGAGAGAAATATAGATCTCATCAATATATTCTATCATATTAGTGTTAATGAATGAGAGAATAACAATCAAAAGATCAAATATATTTAGACTTTTATACGAACTCTTCAATAGATTATATATTTATATACTTCATGATTTCATATTATTTGTTGTTAATCCTTTGCCTTTACAGTTAGCGATTTTTTTTTGAAAATGTGAAAATATGCTTTCGCTTAAAAGAATTAACAAAGAAACAAAATAAACGTTGTGAAAGAGTGTTAGTATAGTTGGAAATATACAATAAATGAATTGAACTGTATAACAATATATTCCTCTCCATACGAAATGTAGTTCATTTTAACAATGTAAGTGATTGAATGTATTCTATCCAATATGTATATATAGATATGTATATTTATTCTTCATTCTCTATCTCTTCATCTATCTACACTATCATCAATCGATATGATCTACCTTGATTATCCTATATTCATTTGTCTTCTTCATATTGTTCATTGTCGTGATCAATCAGTTGGTGTAAAAGGAACATTATATTGTCGAGATGAACCTCTTCAAGGAGCGACTATCAAATTATGGGAATTGGATACGTGTAAGATATGAATACAAATGAACTAATGTGCATAATATTGATTCAGGGCCTGATCCAGATGATTTACTAGCTACAGTAACCACTGATAAAGATGGACACTTTGAAGTATACTGTATTCAAAAATAATATTTATTCATTTATACATTTCAGATATCAGGTAGTGAAAATGAGATATTATCGATTACTCCAGTACTGAAAATATATCATAGATGTAATAATAAAGGATTCTTCAATCTTCTACCTAATGTTTGTTTGATTTTTAAATCGTTACGTATTCAATTTTAAAAAAAAGTTGAAATAATACTCGATTAAGATTTGCAAGCGTAAAATAGTTTACGAAATACCATCAAAGTATATAAATAGTGGGAAGAATGTGGATAAATGGTAAATGGATACGTATTTGTATGTGATTAATTGAATATGTTTAGGTATGAAATGGGTATAATAAATATGGAAGGAAAAGAAAGAGGAGAAGATACCGAATGTCTACCATCTTTTCTTGGATAATACTACCTATACTAATTGATTCACTATATAATTCAAAGACTAGTTTTTGCACTGTTCAGAACTTGGAAAATGCACGAAAATGCGGAAAATACTGTTCAGGAGTTTAATCTCCTTAATCCTTGTTAGGCGGAAAATGCTTACAAAAAAATGCTTGTTAGAAAATAATGATTTTCGATGCTAGTTTTAATGTCTAAAAAAACTTTAATGTTAACGTTTATGGGTCGCAAACAGTGTTGCGGACGCATTTTATAGATTATAAGTGATAATTTGAAATATGAACTCGCTAAGTTGAATTTTCTCAACACTTTTGTTGTTTTTCGTCAGTGGAGCATACGGTATTTGTTTCAGGAGCGTATTTTATAAAATATCCAAATTTAGTTTTTTTTCCATGAAACAACGAGTTTCAACGTTTTCAAAGTTCTCAAAACCATCTTTTTCGAGCCGAGATTTTCAGTAATTTTTCACCCAAACTTCGGAACAGCATTTTCCTCATTTTAAAGGGAAACGAAAAACAAGTTGATCTCATATAAAAGAGCTTTCTGTTTCGAAAGATATAAATCTATTTTCATACACATTCTCTATAAGGAGAACAGCCCAGTTGAAAATCTACAGTCTGCTCCATTTAACGGAAGTCTTTTCCGAATTGCCACACCAACTCTTCATAGACGCTTTGCAATTGGATGTTTTGATAATAATTCTATCCGTGTGGCAAATTATGAACAATAAAACTATACAATGAGCCTTTTTGAGCTTTTCGATGGAGTTAGTATACCGTAGTTCGGAATCATCGCCCGTGGTGTGGAGCATGCTACAGTAATCCAACTTCTTACCAGAACGTTGCATCAAAATTTCAAACACATATTTTTTTGTTTTTCGAGCTAATCAACATGAGCTTTTTCGAATCGAAAATTTTTGATGCCGGCTGTATTTAAAAGTTCTGAACACTGCATTTAAGTAGATTGATAAATATTAACTAATACTATGAAGAGATAGATGATATGAATCCAAAGAGAGTAAGGAGGGACAGAGAGGAGATAAAGAAGAAGTGAGAGAAAGAGAGAAATAGAGAGGGAAAGGTAGAGTCATACTTAACTCATTCAAACTTTCTCTTCTTTTTTCTTTCTACTATCACTCTAAAATGTCCTTGTTCTCGATTGAACCGTTCGAGGTTATTCTCTCTCTATTTCATTCCCCTTATAAACATAAACTAGCAGTGCTAGGGGCAGAGCCGAAAATTGTTTTACTTCTGAGCGTTTCATTATTATACTTGAAGCACGGGAGGAGCATTGCGCTAGCGCGGAAGGGTGCTGCGCACCCTTCCGTCAAGACTGCTCGAGTCGCCCAGTATGGACACTTTTCTCTTGTTTTCTGACTTATTAGACGATTTGTCGAAAAAATATATGAAAAACGACAACATAAAACTATTTGCTTTGAATTTTGAACAGCAAAATTACTTGGAAGCAAGCTCGACCTTTTGATTGTTTGGGGGGGACACCCCCCCAACCCCCCATTTTCTATATTATATGATATGAAACTCATTCGTGGACTCGTTCATAAGCTTTCCGACATTTTCCGGATGTCTTAGGATCAATGTTTGTCTCAATATTATCGAAAAATTTCGTTCAACTGAATGAATGTCACTACAGATATCAATTGAAGCGAGGTAAGAGTTAAGAGTCATGCATGACATGTTTTCCAGCTCAGAATGACTCAAAATAACTTGTTTCATCATTCTTAGCACAAAAAACTACCCTAGGACACATTCTCGAGACCAGTAAAAATCAGCAAAAGTTTTGGATCGAACCGGGGTTCGAACCCGCTCGGTGATTTTAGAGTGGTACCTCTTTACCTCGACGCCATGAGTTCATTTTGTTTCTAAATATAGTCATATTATACCTCAATCGACGCATAAAGAGTGGGGCTACAACTTGCTTTACCATATAAAACGCGTAGAACAATTTTTAAAATAAGTTTTACCAAAAAAACTGGCAAAATCGTGTTTTCGCACCTTTTCGGCGATTTTTCGCGGTACAAAGAGGACGTGCGGAGGTGAAGAGACATAGTTTTTCTAAATCAGTTTTTCAAGGGCTACAACATGAGAATAGTTTGGTTGAATAAAAAAGGTGCGAAATTTGAGTTTTTTGAAAAAGTTAATAATCGACCATTTTTCGCGACCGCACAACTCCGCGATTACTAAACTAAATGAGTTGGGTCCAAAAGCAAAAAGTTGCGCCTCATCGAGTTGTACAATTTACTTTCAGGAGCCGGGACGCGAAAATTACTTTGAATGGGTGAAAATTGCGAAAAACCTACTTTTCGGATTTCTTCCGAGGTCTATTTCGTCATCATCCCGGGGGACAAGGCGCGTGGCGTTAGCACCAAAAGATGCGCCGTAAAAAGTTGTTTAATATAAGTCTTAATCTCAAAAAGTTATAGAGCCGATTTTGAGCAATCATATTTCGGCATTTTGATTTTCGCCTTTTTTTGCCCTCCGCCAACTTTGACCGGAATTTCCGGAAAAACCGTGAATGGGAAAAATCGGCAAAAATATAAATTAGATTGCCCCAAGTCTTGTGGTCATTTTGATATACCAACTTTTAATTTTTGATATACTTATCACCAAGTTGGGCGCCAAAATGTGCAAAAAACCCGAGTGCCGGCGTTTCACCTAAAAGACGGCTCCGGATCGGCTCGGGACCAGTGCCATTCGATCCGGCGTGGTCGAAAACCCCAGTAGCCGGAATCTGGTATAAAAGGCACAACGTCTTGACAAAAGAAATTTCAAAAAACCTACCGCAGTAAATCGGTCGAATTGCGATCTTTTATATAGGGGTTAACTAGCAGTGCTAGGGGCAGAGCCGAAAATTGTTTTACTTTTGACATGTATACTTGTAGCGCGGGAGGAGCATTGCGCTAGCGCGGAAGGGTGCTGCGCACCCTTCCGTCTAGACTGCTCGAGTCGCCCAGTATGGACACTTTTCTCTTATTTTCTGACTTATTAGACGATTTGTCGAAAAAATATATGAAAAACGACAACATAAAACTATTTGCTTTGAATTTTGAACGGTAAAATTACTTGGAAGAAGTTGGCGTAAGCTTTTGATTGTTTGGGGGGGGGCACCCCCCCAACCCCCCATTTTTTATATTGCATGACACGAAACACATTTGTGGACTCGTTCATAAGCTTTCCGACATTTTGCTGATGTCTTAGGATCAATGTTTGTCTCAATATTATCGAAAAATTTCGTTGAACTGAATGAATCTCGCTACAGATATCAATTGATGCGAGGTAAGAGTTAAGAGTCATGCATGACATGTTTTCCAGCTCAGAATGACTCAAAATAACTTGTTTCATCATTCTTAGCACAAAAAACTACCCTAGAACACTTTATTTCAGTCAGGAAAAATCAGCAAAAGTTTTGGATCGAACCGGGGTTCGAACCCGCTCGGTGATTTTAGAGTAGTACCTCTTTACCTCGACGCCATGGGTTCATTTTATTTTTAAATATAGTCATATTATACACCAATCGACGCGCAAAGAGTAGGACTACAACTTTCCTTGCCACATAAAACGCCTAAAACAATTTTAAAAATAAATTTAGCCAAGAAAACTGGCAAAATCGTGTTTTTGCACCTTTTCGGCGATTTTTCGCGGTGCGAAGAGGTCGTGCGGAGGTGAAGTGACATAGTTTTTCTAAATCAGTTTTTCAAGCGCTACAACATGAGCATAGTTTGGTTGAATAAAAAAGGTGCGAAATTTGAGTTTTTTGAAAAAGTTAAAAATCGACCATTTTTCGCGACCGCACAGCTCCGCGAATACTAAACTAAATGAGTTGGGTCCAAAAGCAAAAAGTTGCGCCGCATCGAGTTCTACAATTTAGTTTCAGGAGCCGGGACGCAAAAATTAAGTTTAATAGGCGCAAATCGCGAAAAACCTACTTTCCTGATTTCTTCAAAGGTCTATTTCGTCATCACCAAGCCCGTTTCAGGGCACGACACTAGTGCCAAAAGATGCGCCGTAAAAAGTTGCTTAACATAAGTCTTAGCCAGAAAAAGTTATGGGCGATTTTTCGAGTTATCATATTTCGGCATTTTGATTTTCGCCTTTTTTTGCCCTCCGCCAACTTTGTCCGGAGTTTCCGGAAAAACCGTGATTGGGAAAAATCGGCAAAAATACGAGTTAGATTGCCCCAAGTCTTCTGGTCAGTTCCATACCCCAACTTGCAATTTTTGACCCATTTAGTATCAAGTTTAGCGCCAAAATGTGCAAAAAACCCGAGAGCCGGCGTTTCACCTAAAAGACGGCTCCGGATCGGCTCGGGACCAGTGCCATTCGATCCGGCGTGGTCGAAAACCTCAGTAGCCGGAATCTGGTATAATCGGCACAACATCCTGATAGAACAAATTTCAAAAAACCTACCGCAGTAAATCGGTCTAATTGCGATCTTTTATATAGGGGTTAACTAGCAGTGCTAGGGGGATCCATAAATTGTTTTACTTCTGAGCGTTTCATTATTATACTTGAAGCACGGGAGGAGCATTGCGCTAGCGCGGAAGGGTGCTGCGCACCCTTCCGTCTATACTGCTCGAGTCGCCAAGTATGGACACTTTTCTCTTGTTTCCTGACTTATTAGACGATTTGTAGAAAAAAAATATATGAAAAACGACAACATAAAACTATTTGCTTTGAATTTTGAACGACAAAATTACTTGGAAGAAGTTGGCGTAAGCTTTTGATTGTTTGGGGGGGACACCCCCCCAACCCCCCATTTTCTATATTGTTTGACACGAAACACATTTTTGGACTCGTTCATAAGCTTTCCGACATTTTGCGGATGTCTTAGGATCAATCTTTGTCTCAATATTATCGAAAAATTTCGTTGAACTGAATGAATGTCGCTACAGATATCAATTGAAGCGAGGTAAGAGTTAAGAGTCATGCATGACATGTTTTCCTGCTCAGAATGACTCAAAACAAGTTGTTTCATCATTCTTAACACGAAAAACTACCCTAGGACACATTCTCGAGACCAGTAAAAATCAGCAAAAGTTTTGGATCGAACCGGGGTTCGAACCCGCTCGGTGATTTTAGAGTAGTACCTCTTTACCTCGACGCCATTGGTTCATTTTGTTTCTGAATATAGTCATATTATACCCCAATCGACGCGTAAAGAGTGGGGCTACAACTTTCTTTGCCATATAAAACGCCGAAAACAATTTTAAAAATAAATTTTACCAAGAAAACTGGCAAAATCGTGTTTTCGCACCTTTTCGGCGATTTTTCGCGGTACATAGAAGTCGTGCGGAAGTGAAGAGACATGGTTTTTCTAAATCAGTTTTTCAAGCGCTACAACATGAGCATAATTAGGTTGAATAAAAAAGGTGCGAAATTTGAGTTTTTTGAAAAAGTTAAAAATCGACCATTTTTCGCGACCGCACAGCTCCGCGAATACTAAACCAAATGAGTTGGGTCCAAAAGCAAAAAGTTGCGCCTCATCGAGTTGTACAATTTACTTTCAGGAGCCAGGGCACGAAAATTAAGTTGAATATGTGAAAAACGCGAAAAACCTACTTTACGGATTTCTTCAGAAGCCTATTTCGTCATAATCCCGGGGGACAAGGCGCGTGGCGTTAGCACCAAAAGATGCGCCGTAAAAAGTTGTTCAATATAAGTCTTAATCTCAAAAAGTTATAGAGCCGATTTTGAGCAATCAAATTATGCGCGCCCGATTTTTGCATTTTTTTGCTCTCCGCCAAATTCGAACGTTAATCTCGCGGCAACCCGTGATTGGGAAAAATCGGCAAAAATATGATTTAGATTGCCCCAAGTCTTGTGATCATTTTCGTATACCAACTTTAAATTTTTGATATACTTGACACCAAGTTGCGCGCCAAAATGTGCAAAAAAACCCGAGAGCCGGCGTTTCACCTAAAAGACGGCTCCGGATCGGCTCGGGACCAGTGCCATTCGATCCGGCGTGGTCGAAAACCCCAGTAGCCGGAATCTGGTATAATCGGCACAACATCCTGATAGAACAAATTTCAAAAAACCTACCGCGGTAAATCGGTCGAATTGCGATCTTTTATATAGGGGTTAATAGCAGTGCTAGGGGGATCCATAAATTGTTTTACTTCCGAGCGTTTCATTATTATGCTTGAAGCGCGGGAGGAGCATTGCGCTAGCGCGGAAGGGTGCTGCGCACCCTTCCGTCTAGACTGCTCGAGTCTCCCAGTATGGACACTTTTCTCATGTTTTCTGACTTATTAGACGATGTGTCGAAAAAAAAATATGAAAAACGACAACATAAAACTATTTGCTTTGAATTTTGAACAGCAAAATTACTTGGAAGCAGTTGTCGTGAGCTTTTGATTGTTTGGGGGGGGGACACCCCCCCCCAGCCCCCCATTTTCTATATTGCATAACATGAAACTCATTCGTGGACTCGTTCATAAGCTTTCCGACATTTTCCTGATGTCTTAGGATCAATGTTTGTCTCAATATTATCGAAAAATTTCGTTGAACTGAATGAATGTCACTACAGATATCAATTGAAGCGAGGTAAGAGTTAAGAGTCATGCATGACATGTTTTCCAGCTCAGAATGACTCAAAATAACTTGTTTCATCATTCATAGCACAAAAAACTACCCTAGGACACTTTCTTGAGACCAGTAAAAATCAGCAAAAGTTTTGGATCGAACCGGGGTTCGAACCCGCTCGGTGATTTTAGAGTGGTACCTCTTTACCTCGACGCCATGAGTTCATTTCGTTTCTAAATATAGTCATATTATACCCCAATCGACGCGCAAAGAGTAGGACTACAACTTTCTTTGCCATATAAAACGCCTAAAATAAAAATGAAAATAAATTTAACCAAGAAAACTGGCAAAATCGTGTTTTCGCACCTTTTCGGCGATTTTTCGCGGTACAAAGAGGTCGTGTGGAGGTGAAGAGACATACTTTTTCTAAACCAGTTTTTCAAGCGCTACAACATGAGCATTGTTAAGTTGAATAAAAAAGGTGCGAAATTTGAGTTTTTTGAAAAAAGTTAATAATCGACCATTTTTCGCGACCGCCCAGCTCCGCGAATACTAAACCAAATGAGTTGGGTCCAAAAGGGAAAAGTTGTGCCTCATCGTGCTGTACAATTTACTTTCAGGAGCCGGGACGTAAAAATCAAGTTGAATGGGTGAAAATCGCGAAAAACCTACTTTCCGAATTTCTTACGATGCCTATTTCGTCATCGGGAAGTATTTTTATTTGCGCGAAATTAGCACCATAAGATGCGCCGTAAAAAGTTGTTCAACATAAGTCTTTCTCCCGAAAATCGTCTGCACAGTTTTTGAGCATTTATATTTCGGCATTTTTATTTTCGCCTTTTTTTGCCCTCCGCCATCTTTGACCGCAATTTCCGGAAAAACCGTGAATGGGAAAAATCGGCAAAAATACAAATTAGATTGCCCCAAGTCTTGTGGTCATTTTGATATACCAACTTTTAATTTTTGATATACTTATTACCAAGTTGCGCGCCAAAATGTGCAAAAAACCCGATATCCGTCGTTTCACCTAAAAGACGGCTCCGGATCGGCTCGGGACCAGTGCCATTCGATCCGGCGTGGTCGAAAACCTCAGTAGCCGGAATCTGGTATAATCGGCACAACATCCTGATAGAACAAATTTCAAAAAACCTACCGCAGTAAATCGGTCTAATTGCGATCTTTTATATAGGGGTTAACTAGCAGTGCTAGGGGGATCCATAAATTGTTTTTCTTGCGAGCGTTTTATACTTTTAGCGCGGGAAGAGCATTTCGCTAGCGCGGAAGGGCGCTGCGCGCCCATCCGCCTCAATTACTCCCTTCCGTCTAGACTGCTCGAGTCGCTCAGTATCTAGTTTTCTGACTTATTAGACGATTTGTCGAAAAAAATATATGAAAAACGACAACATAAAACTATTTGCTTTGAATTTTGGACGGCAAAATTACTTGGAAGAAGTTGGCGTAAGCTTTTGATTGTTTGGGGGGGGACACCCCCCCAACCCCCCATTTTTTTATATTGCATGACACGAAACACATTTGTGGACTCGTTCATAAGCTTTCCGACATTTTCCGGATGTCTTAGGATCAATTTTTGTCTCAATGTTATCGAAAAACATCGTTGAACTGAATGAATGTCGCTACAGATATCAATTGAAGCGAGGTTAGAGTTAGTTATGCATGACATGTTTTCCTGCTCAGAATGGCTCAAAACAACTTGTTTCATCATTCTTGGCACATAACATTACCCCAGAACACTTTATTTCGGTCAGGAAAAATCAGCAAAAGTTTTGGATCGAACCGAGGTTCGAACCCGCTCGGTGATTTTAGAGTGGTACCTCTTTACCTCGACGCCATGAGTTCATTTTGTTTTTAAATATAGTCATATTATACACCAATCGACGCGCGAAGAGTAGGGCTACAACTTTCTTTGCCATATAAAACGCCAAAAATAAAAATGAAAATAAGTTTAAGCAAGAAAACTGGCAAAATCGTGTTTTCGCACCTTTTCGGCGATTTTTCGCGGTACAAAGATATCGTGCGGAGGTGAAGAGACATAGTTTTTCTAAACCAGTTTTTCAAGGGCTACAAAGTGAGCATAGTTAGGTCGAATAAAAAAGGTGCGAAATTTGAGTTTTTTGTAAAAGTTTAAAATCGACCATTTTTCGCGACCGCACAACTCGACGAATATTGCTCGGAATGAGTTGGGTCCAAAAGCAAAAAGTTCAGTCTCCTCGAGTTGTACAATTTAGTTTCAGGAGCCGGGACGCGAAAATTACGTTGAATACGTGAAAATTGCGAAAAACCTACTTTCCGGATTTCTTCCGAGGTCTATTTCGTCATCACCAAGCCCGTTTCAGGGCACGACACTAGTGCCAAAAGATGCGCCGTAAAAAGTTGCTTAACATAAGTCTTAACCAGAAAAAGTTATGGGCGATTTTTTGAGTTATCATATTGCGGCATTTTGATTTTCGCCTTTTTTTGCGCTCCGCCGACTTTGAGCGCAATTTCCCGGCTACCCGTATTTGGGAAAAATCGGCAAAAATACAATTTGGATAGCCCCAAGTCTTGTGGTCAGTTCCATACCCCAACTTGCAATTTTTGACGCATTTAGTATCAAGTTTAGCGCCAAAAAGTGCAAAAAACCCGAGAGCCGGCGTTTCACCTAAAAGACGGCTCCGGATCGGCTCGGGACCAGTGCCATTCGATCCGGCGTGGTCGAAAACCCCAGTAGCCGGAATCTGGTATAAAAGGCACAACGTCTTGACAAAAGAAATTTCAAAAAACCTACCGCAGTAAATTGGTCTACTTGCGATTCTTTATATAGGGGTTAACATTAACTCATTTGTACTCTTTCTTCTTCTTCTCTCAAACTTCTTTCACATGTAAACAAAGTCCTATTTCATCTCTCAATTCATTACTATTTCCCTCTCTCTTCTTCCTTTCCTTTCCTCTATCTATTTTCATACTTCAGATGTCCACTTCTTCTTCTTCTTCAACAATAGTTGATAGAATCTTCTCTCTACTCATTACATCTTCTTAGTTCTTATGAGACTCTCACATAACTCCATCCATTCCTCCCTCTATCCTCTATCACTTCTTTTCTCTTTAGAGTGGACACAAATATATCGCCCAAGTTTCTCCCTTTCGTACACATTTTCATGAGAATATGAAGATGATTGAGAAGAACATGACAGTGATATGATATTGAGAAGAAGAGATGGTAGTAGAAACCTTTTAATAAGTGAAGCACATAAATCAGAAGAATCTTTGTCTCTATCTATACAGAAATGATATAAGGAATCGAATAATATATGATAATGGTTCAAGATTAAAGTAGATAAGATTTTAAATGATAATTACATGTAATATGTCTTTATAAATATCCATCAATCATTTTCTCTAATATGTATTCATGAATATTCATATCTATTCTTTTTTTTCAAAAATAAAGACTTTAAGTGTTCTTGTATATATGAGAGTAGAGTGAATCCATTCCACTTCATCAAGTCTGTACAAAGAATCTTATTAATACTATATCTTTTAATTTCATACGAAAATATTGTTTCTAATTTATAAAAAAGAAGTGAATATTATAGTGTACAAGATAATGTTGAGATATTTAACAATATTCAATTTAATTATTTATTCATAATTCATTTAAAAGAAAAGTTAACGATTTAGATAATTGAATGATATAAAGATTGATGGATTCGTTAATAAGAATCTATCCATATATAATATAATTGGATAATATCTTCATAATCTTATTATCTTCTTTCATATTCTCGATATTTCATTCAATCTTCTCATTCTCTTTTTGTCTTCCGAAGTGAAGAAAACGATACTCGAAGGAGAAACTATCGAGGATGAGAAGGTCGAATATACCTCTACCTCTCCTTCTCCCTCTCCCTCTCCTTCTCCCTCTCCCTCTCTCTCCCTCTCCCTCTCTCTCCCTCTCCCTCTCCTTCTCCCTCTCCCTCTCTCTCCCTCTCCCTCTCTCTCCCTCTCCCTCTCCTTCTCCCTCTCCCTCTCTCTCCCTCTCCCTCTCCCTCTCTCTCCCTCTCCCTCCCTCTCCCTCTCCCTCTCCTTCTCCCTCTCCCTCTCTCTCCCTCTCCATCTCCCTGTCTCTCCCTCTCCCTCTTAAACTACGATCTCTCTCCCATTCCTCTTAGTTAAAAACCCTTGCCCTCATCGTTCTATTCCTTGACTCAATCATCATTTTCGCATCATGGAGGCTAGGTTTAGTATATTTCCCCCCTTACCTCTAGAATCTCTCCCATTCTAACTCTCCCTCTCCATCTCCCTCTCGCTCTCTCTCTCCCTCTCTCCTCTCCTCCTTTTTATCGTATTCTCAACAATAGGAGAAGACTTAGTCCAGTATTCTATAATTCTCTCCATTTGATATTGCCATATGAATTAAGAGTACAATATACAATATCTCTATTATCTTCATATCATAATAAAGATATATTCATATAGAGTTCTATAATAGAAATGGTTCAGTTTGAGAACAATTTAGGTCATAGAAAAGAACGGTTAGTGATCCCGCTTGAAGTGATAGGTTTCTCTACCTCTCCCTCCTCTCCCCTCCCCTCCTCTCCCCTCCCCTCCTCTCCCCTCCCCTCCTCTCCTCTCCCCTCCCCTCCTCTCCCCTCCCCTCCTCTCCCCTCCTCTTCCTCTCCCTCTCCCCCCTACCACCCTCCCCTCCTCTCCCCTCTCCCTCCTCTCCCCTCCCCTCCTCTCCCCTCCTCTTCCTCTCCCTCTCCCCCCTACCACCCTCCCCTCCTCTCCCTCTACTCTTTCTATCATGAACCCATTCATTCTTAACATCGTCCTCCTTTTTATTCGTCTATTCTTTTGTCACTATCATTATCTCCTTATCATTCACTATGGTCATCTAATCTAAACCTACTCAACTCTATCCCTCTCCGTCTCCCTCTCCCTCTCCTTCTCTCTCTCTCTCCCCCTCTCCCTCTCCTTCTCCCTCTCCCTCTCCCTCTCCCTCTCCCTCTCCCTCACCCTCTTCCTCTCCCTCTTCCTCTCCCTCTTCCTCTATCCTTCTATCTCCTTCAGTTTCTATCATGTACTCGTACTCTTCTTCTACTCTTTCACAGATAAACAAACGGCAGACGTGTTTCTCTTCTCTTCAATAATAATAGCCATCTCTCCCTCTCCCTCTCCCTCTCCCTCTCCCTCTCCCTCTCCCTCTCCCTCTCCCTCTCCCTCTCCCTCTCCCTCTCCCTCTCCCTCTCCCTCTCCCTCTCCCTCTCCCTCTCCCTCTCCCTCTCCCTCTCCCTCTCCCTCTCCCTCTCCCTCTCCCTCTCCCTCTCCCTCTCCCTCTCCCTCTCCCTCTCCCTCTCCCTCTCCCTCTCCCTCTCCCTCTCCCTCTCCCTCTCCCTCTCCCTCTCCCTCTCCCTCTCCCTCTCCCTCTCCCTCTCCCTCTCCCTCTCCCTCTCCCTCTCCCTCTCCCTCTCCCTCTCCCTCTCCCTCTCCCTCTCCCTCTCCCTCTCCCTCTCCCTCTCCCTCTCCCTCTCCCTCTCCCTCTCCCTCTCCCTCTCCCTCTCCCTCTCCCTCTCCCTCTCCCTCTCCCTCTCCCTCTCCCTCTCCCTCTCTCTCCCTCTCCCTCTACCTTTCTCCCTCTCATCCCTTTCGTAATTCCTCTCATCTCAAATTCTTCTCCAGTAGCAACGTATGAAATGGTCCTCTCTCACTATGTTTATTCCAAACTTCATTCTCTTCTCTGATTCCCTCTCCCTCCCCCTCTCCATCTATCTCTCCCTCTCCCTCCCCCTCTCCATCTATCTCTCCCTCCCCCCTCTCCATCTATCTCTCCCTCTCCCTCCCCCTCTCCATCTATCTCTCCCTCTCCCTCCCCCTCTCCATCTATCTCTCCCTCTCCCTCCCCCCTCTCCATCTATCTCTCCCTCTCCCTCCCCCCTCTCCATCTATCTCTCCCTCTCCCTCCCCCTCTCCATCTATCTCTCCCTCCCCCTCTCCATCTATCTCTCCCTCTCCCTCCCCCTCTCCATCTATCTCTCCCTCTCCCTCCCCCTCTCCATCTATCTCTCCCTCTCCCTCCCCCTCTCCATCTATCTCTCCCTCTCCCTCCCCCTCTCCATCTATCTCTCCCTCCCCCCTCTCCATCTATCTCTCCCTCTCCCTCCCCCTCTCCATCTATCTCTCCCTCTCCCTCCCCCTCTCCATCTATCTCTCCCTCTCCCTCCCCCCTCTCCATCTATCTCTCCCTCTCCCTCCCCCCTCTCCATCTATCTCTCCCTCTCCCTCCCCCTCTCCATCTATCTCTCCCTCCCCCTCTCCATCTATCTCTCCCTCTCCCTCCCCCTCTCCATCTATCTCTCCCTCTCCCTCCCCCTCTCCATCTATCTCTCCCTCTCCCTCCCCCTCTCCATCTATCTCTCCCTCTCCCTCCCCCTCTCCATCTATCTCTCCCTCTCCCTCCCCCTCTCCATCTATCTCTCCCTCTCCCTCCCCCTCTCCATCTATCTCTCCCTCTCCCTCCCCCTCTCCATCTATCTCTCCCTCTCCCTCCCCCTCTCCATCTATCTCTCCCTCTCCCTCCCCCTCTCCATCTATCTCTCCCTCTCCCTCCCCCTCTCCATCTATCTCTCCCTCTCCCTTCCCCTCCCACCTCTCTTCCTTCTCTTCCTCTATCTTTCACATATGATCTTAAATAACAAATGTGTATGACTCTTCCTCTCACGAGACAAAGTTCCAGAGATAGAAGTAAAGAGAGAGGGAGGATATTTCATCATCTATTTTAACTACAATCCAAATATCCACCCCCTCTTCATCTCTCTCTCTTTAGTCCTTTTCCCCTTCATCTTCATATATATAGAATCTTTCTTCTTATACAAATGTAGTAATGGTCATTTGAAGAAAGAAGAAGAAGAGGGAGGAGAGACAATTTCTAGCTTCCGGCTAGTCAATGGAGAATCTAACTCCCCTCTCCTCCTCCCTCTCTCTACCTCTAACTCCCCTCTCCTCCTCCCTCTCTCTACCTCTAACTCCCCTCTCCTCCTCCCTCTCTCTACCTCTGACTCCTCTCTCCTCCTCCCTCTCTCTACCTCTGACTCCTCTCTCCTCCTCCCTCTCTCTACCTCTGACTCCCCTCTCCTCCTCCCTCTCTCTACCTCTGACTCCCCTCTCCTCCTCCCTCTCTCTACTTCTAACTCCCCTCTCCTCCTCCCTCTCTCTACCTCTGACTCCCCTCTCCTCCTCCCTCTCTCTACCTCTGACTCCCCTCTCCTCCTCCCTCTCTCTACCTCTGACTCCCCTCTCCTCCTCCCTCTCTCTACCTCTGACTCCCCTCTCCTCCTCCCTCTCTCTACCTCTGACTCCCCTCTCCTCCTCCCTCTCTCTACTTCTAACTCCCCTCTCCTCCTCCCTCTCTCTACCTCTGACTCCCCTCTCCTCCTCCCTCTCTCTACCTCTGACTCCCCTCTCCTCCTCCCTCTCTCTACCTCTGACTCCCCTCTCCTCCTCCCTCTCTCTACCTCTGACTCCCCTCTCCTCCTCCCTCTCTCTACCTCTGACTCCCCTCTCCTCCTCCCTCTCTCTACCTCTGACTCCCCTCTCCTCCTCCCTCTCTCTACCTCTGACTCCCCTCTCCTCCTCCCTCTCTCTACCTCTGACTCCCCTCTCCTCCTCCCTCTCTCTACCTCTGACTCCCCTCTCCTCCTCCCTCTCTCTACCTCTGACTCCCCTCTCCTCCTCCCTCTCTCTACCTCTGACTCCCCTCTCCTCCTCCCTCTCTCTACCTCTGACTCCCCTCTCCTCCTCCCTCTCTCTACTTCTAACTCCCCTCTCCTCCTCCCTCTCTCTACCTCTGACTCCCCTCTCCTCCTCCCTCTCTCTACCTCTGACTCCCCTCTCCTCCTCCCTCTCTCTACCTCTGACTCCCCTCTCCTCCTCCCTCTCTCTACCTCTGACTCCCCTCTCCTCCTCCCTCTCTCTACCTCTGACTCCCCTCTCCTCCTCCCTCTCTCTACCTCTGACTCCCCTCTCCTCCTCCCTCTCTCTACTTCTGACTCCCCTCTCCTCCTCCCTCTCTCTACCTCTGACTCCCCTCTCCTCCTCCCTCTCTCTACTTCTGACTCCCCTCTCCTCCTCCCTCTCTCTACCTCTGACTCCCCTCTCCTCCTCCCTCTCTCTACCTCTGACTCCCCTCTCCTCCTCCCTCTCTCTACCTCTGACTCCCCTCTCCTCCTCCCTCTCTCTACCTCTGACTCCCCTCTCCTTCTCCCTCTGACTTCTCTAGATAGAAATCATTGACTTCTGTTGCATTTCACCACAATTGACGTCATTCCTCAATTACAAGTGATAAATGAAGAATAGATTCAAAACAATCACAAATATACAATATTATACATATAGTTGTAATGGTCGAATGAAAGCCGATGAATAAGAACCGACTGGAAAATAACTTTTTTTCATACTTTTTTTATTCATTAGCCTCTTGTCTTTCATATGCAAATAGTTCTCATCCAGTTGGTTTTCATCTGACGATAGTATCGTTGCAATGTATAATGTATGTCACAGTTTGTTCAATACATTCTACATCTTCTATTGACCATATCAGCAATTGATTCATAAATCATTTATCTATAAATGAAATACATGTACATATATGTAGTATATAGAAGTAGGGAGAGATATAAAAGTGAATGAGGATAGAATACAGATAGATACAACTATTGCTATTCAATAATATGGATATAAGAACTAAACTATTGGGACTATTCCATTATTCAATGAATCTATTCGATCGGATGAAAACTATTTCCATATGAGAGATACGTTAATGAATAGCCAAAGTATGCAAATAGTTCTCATCTAGTATGTTCTCATTCAGTCGGTTCTCATCCGACCAGTGCCTTCTCTCTATCTTTCAACAAAAAGGAAAGAAGAAGGCACATTAGCATTCATCTTACCATACATATTCTAATTTTTAATTTAAATTTATCGTACATCATATTCTATTACTATTATTATCTTAAATGTTGATATTCTTCATCTTCTATCATATTCATTCCTTGATCTCTCTAACTATTCCTTCTATTCTACTATACCCTTCTCCTTATCTCATGACCAATACTAGTTCTTGACTCATGTATTCATCATCTATCTCTCCTCTCTCATATCCATCATATCAATCTTTCTTACTTCTTCTAACAGATTCATCGTACTATTGGTCACTCCCCTCCTCTCTCCTTCTTCCTCTTCCTCTCTCTCTCTCTCTTCAACTACTACATTTCAACGAGACGACGAAACGGGGCACGAAAGAGTCTCTGCCCTTCTCCCCTCCCCTCCCCTCCCCTCCCCTCCTCTCCTCTCCCCTCCCCTCCTCTCCTCTCCCCTCCTCTCCTCTTCTCTTTTCACTCTAACTGTCTATACTCTCTCATTTCTATTCACTCTCTCACTCATAGTGGACTCCAGAGATGATAGAGTCTCAACGAGGGAGGGCGAAGGAGTGAGAGATTCTGTTTCTGGAACTACTCTCTCCCTCTCTCCCTCTCCCTCTCTCCTTCCTCCTCTCCCTCTCCCTCTCCCTCTCTCATCTCTAACTCCTCCTCCTCTTCCATCTTTTTCTGCCAACCTTCTTCTCCTTCCTCTTTTCTCCCCGAGTACTATTTCTCCTCCTACTAGTGGTCATTCGGGAATTCGTAGGCTAGAAGCTACTTCTAGATTCTTTCTCTCCTCCCCCTCCCCCTTTTCCTCTCCCCCCTCCTCTCCCCTCCTCTCCCCTCCTCTCCTCTCGGCTCCAAACAACAATACTATTACGTTCCAACGAATGCCAGTGAAAAGAGAGATAGAGAGAGAGGCTATAGTAATGTTCTCTTCTCTTTTTCTCTCATCATCCGATATTACGATAGCTTCTGATCTATTCCTCCCTCCTCCCATCCCCTCCCCTCCCCTCTCCCCTCCCATTCTCATCTCCCTTCCCCTCCCCTCCCCCATCTCAAGAATACTTTTCATATCTTTCCACATGTACTTCACAAAGTCTGTGACTCATGCCCACATTTTGTTCTGGTTTCTCCCCCCCCTCCTCCTCCCTCTCTCTCCCTCTCCCCCCTCCTCCCTCTCTCTCCCCTCTCCCCCCTCTCCTCTCTCTCTCCCCTCCCCCCCATATCTTCTATGCCCTTCTATTCAATCTGTGCCAAAGAGTCCTTGAGAATTGTTAGACAGTAGGTCTTTTTAGGAGGAACCATTCCTTAGAAGGGAAGGCTGATTGGTAGAGAGAACCTATCCAATGAGAAGGAGAGGGAGAGGGAGAGGGGGAAGAGGGAGAGGGAGAGGGGGAAGGGGGAGAGGGATAGGGATAGATAGATATATGATTGGTAACTATCCTACTAGTTCTGTATCTCTATCTCTTCTCTTCCGTCAGATTCGTTCTTCCTTCCGATTCTTGTACACGTGCCACCACTGACTAGTTTGCCTCCAGCATTTCCTTCTCTCTCTCCCTCTCCCCTTTTCTCTCTCCCTCTCCCCCTCTCTCTCCCTCTCCCCCTTCTCGTCTCTCTCCGATTACAGTACTCTCTCACTATATGACTCTAACCGTCTCTTCTCTCTCACGTACATACACTCTCTCATTCTCTCTATCTCTATTCTCTCTCTCTCATTTCTATTGTCTATCACACAGTTCCAATGAATCGAGAGAACACTTCCAAAGGGTACACAAGGAAACCATCGGCAACTTATTTCTCTAACTCTCCCTCTCCCCTACCTCTCCCTCTTCCTCTCCCC
>CALSFV010000130.1:0-157316 GCA_943737045.1 Parapristionchus giblindavisi | reverse complement strand
AACAAGATATACAAAAAATAACTTGAAAGGCTGTGAATAATCAATGTTATTTGAGGAGTGATCTTTGCTCTCAAAGTGTTATCATCTACATATACACCAGAGGATGTATGGTTGATGGGATTACTACCTGTCCCATCCAGATATGCATGTTGGGCTGAACTTTTACTCATTCAGGTATACTCATTTCATTTAAATTGACAATGTATTCAAGTATACTAGAATACTTACTGTAGTAGTGAAACATCTATTACGATTTATATGTTTAGGTAGATATAATATACTGCTGATTGATTGTATTAATATGTACATTACAGATAGTAACTCCAAATGCATCATTTGTTGGTCATTTGGCTGGAATTCTAGCTGGATTACTGTATACAATGGGACCATTGAAATGGATTGTAGATATTGTATCTTCAGTCATAGAAGTAGGAATGAATGGAGGAAGAAGAGATGAACCTAGATATGCTGATGAGAATACTTGGGGTTAGTTCAACCATTATTGATTGATATTGACTAATATTGATAATGATTAAGGATACGGTAGACCATCAGCACCTCCTTATTATAGTGGAGAAGGACGAACTACAGGAGAAAGATATGATAGATATACAGGAGGAATGACAGAAGAAGAACAAGTATGATATATCAATCCATATCTATTGATTAATTGATGATCTATTTGAAGATGAGAAGAGCTATGGAAGAATCACTTAGACAAAGGAATCGACCTACTAATTATGGATGGAATTATCACGATTAAATTATCTCATTGTTGTACAAATTGTATAGTAGTTACGGGATATTAACGGATTCGATATTGTGATCTTCTCATAAATCATTGTTAGTTATACTAATAAATTGGATTACTTGCATTAGCAATATCTCTTGGTATAGTAGTGCACAAATGAGGTAATAGAGAAAGTAGATTTATCGAATTGCAAGAGATACTACAATATCAGTAGGTGATAAATATATAGGGACATTTGTTTAGTACAACAAAACATTCTTGCAGCTCGAATATGCATAATTCAGGAAACAAGATTGGACAAATGAAGAAAGTGTAGAGATACTATTCATTCTTGTGAATGGAATACAAATATGAATAGAATAGAAAAAGATGAATGGAATAAAGTATTTGCAATTGACGAAGATCAATATATCGATCGTGGATGGATTAACCGGGGAAACGAAAAGAATAAAGAAGAGGGAGAGAAAGAGAGATAGAGATTATTGAAGTTCAATCGAGTATAGTTGCTTTTATAGTCCAAGTTCTGAAAGTATTGAGTATTGTATGATATCAATCAATAAGATAAATGAGATATGAACTAACCAGTCTTCGTTTCTTCAGCAAAGTAACGTACATCAAAATCAGCATCACCAACCAATCGTGTTATCATTGGTTTGATATCTGATGTTAGAACTCTGAAATGGAAACATTTATTGAATCATCATAGGATTACGGTATAAAGATCAAAGATTAATTTACGTGGGTGGGACATTCTTTGCAATACGAGCAAGGCTTTTTGCTACGTTGAATCGAACATTTGGGACGTGGTCTTCTGAGAGCTGAAAAGACGAAATATATTTATATTATTAGAAAATATTATTATTTGTAATAGAATGAAATATATGAATACCTCCTTGATAATAGGCATAATATCTCTGACTACTTGTTCCTTTGGTAGAGCTTCACTCAAAGTACTCATACAGAACAGACACGTCATTCTAGAATCAATCAATTAATCAATATTATTCTGTAGTACAGTACCTATGTAGGTAGTTGGTATCCTTGGCCAATTGAGCAGCCTTTGGAATAAGATTCTTAGCAGCCCAATCACCACCAAATTTAAGTGAAAGATCACGAAGAATTCCAGTTGATGCCTCACGAATTGCATATACTAAATAGATTTATACTTTATTATCATCACAAATGATATAATAAATAGCAAACCAACCATGATCAGTGAGCCAATTGAGACATAATGTGAGCAACTTTTCATCAAAGAACTCTTGTCCTAATTGTGAAGCAAGAAGAGGCATGAATTGAACTATAGCCAATCTATAATCATAATAATCATAGATAGAGATAATAGATAGAATAATCTAACCTCACTCTCCATTTTCCATCTTCAGCCAATTCAACAATAGCGGGAAGAAGTGATTGAGTTAATTGAGCAGCTCCAATAACATCATTTACCTATAATCAATCAATCAATAAACTTCATATGCATTCATTATATCCCTTTAATCTTACAATCATACGTGGGCAGCCTTTATCGTTGGAAATTAAAATCGGGTGTTTCCGACGCAAAAAAATCATATTTCTGTATGAATTTTGGCAAAATCGTTTTCATTTTTGAGTGAATTTTGGATAAATTGGGTGAGTCGGGTGCCAAAAACGATTGGGTTTTGTCGCTAGCGATAATGCCGCCCAGGTATGCTTACAATGCTCTATGACTAATGAAAGCGTATTCATTCAAAACTTTTAAACAAAGGGTTTTTTGGGATTTTTTTATAAATAATTCTTATCTCTATTACTATTATTATTAAATAAAAGCGATTTTTTTAAATTCATTATTACCTTATCAAGAGATGAAATAATATTCAGTCGAACTTCAGCAGTTGGATCTTTGAGTAATGTAATATAGATAGGAAGAAGATGATTAATTGTTTGTTCCTTTCCAACCATTGGAGCCAATCCCATTATCACTCCAGCCAATTCCGATTTCACGTGCTAAAATAGAATGATTATTGATAATCTATAACATGAAATACAGTATACCTGGTTAGGATCATTGACGAGTTCCTTGATTACAGGAAGAAGAGTAGATACTATTGATTGTTCACGTGTAGCAACGGGAAGAGACTCACAGAATTCTAAACGGACAATGTTAATTACTGTACAAATCAATAATTGGATAAATCATACTGGAGATTTTAGTAGCTGCAGCAGATCTAACTTCTCCTTCAGTATCCTTAAGAAGGTTAGAGAAAGCAGGAAGTAAATCTTCTTGAGTAATCCTATCTCCTACTGCCTATAATCAATATATTGATTGATTCATCTACAATATATTGATTACCTGTTGTAGTTCAGTGAATCGATCAGCAACCATATATCTGACTCTCCAACTCTTATCATCAATCAGAGCAAGAAGAGTTGGTTTAACTAATTCAATTCGTTGTTCTTCAGATAAAAGAGATGCAATGGATACACATGCTTCTACTGCTAATAAACGAACCGAATCCTATAATAAACACCTTATCATAATCATAAACACATTCTATCAATCAATATTTCTTTTCTTTTAGTTCGTAAAGTATTATAAGCAAAATGTTTGAAGACGTTTTAAAGACCATTAACCATATTAGTCAATTAAAAGTTCTACCTGCTCATCAACAGCCAAATCAATGAACATTTGATGAAGTTCATCAACAAGGAAATCCTTCTCAAAGACCTTAGCAAATTCTCCCAATTTGGATGCAGCTGCACGTCTAACCATTGGTGTATCATCACGAGTCAAGGTACGGAACATACTAAATAATAATCAATCAATAATATTAATTATATATTCATCATAATAATATAGCGTCCATCGTTATACCAGTGTGGTGAGGGAATAAACTATATTTTAAATAAATAATGCAAACCTTCTGAGTTCAGCCTTGAGTGCAGGACTAACACGAGGATAACATACAGAGAATAGACCAGATGCTGATGTACGAGAAGTGAACCAATCACCTAGAATTAATTATCAATTAGAATCAGAATTAAGAATTAATTATCAATTAGAATCAGAATCATAGGTGGGCGAGTGAAAACGAATTATTTTTGCACACAGCCTTACCTTCCGTTGCGGGGCTTGCGCATGGATTGCCTCGCAAAAATTGAAAAATTTTCAGTCAAATCTAATAAGAAATGGCCATTCGCATAGCCTTGCATTACAAATCCCCGGTTTGCGCACAGCCTTTTCACCAGCCCACCTATGATCATAATTAAGAAAATAAGAAGAAGCACTCAAGGCTGAACTGTCAGAAGGAATAATAAATTGATAATAATATATACAAACCAGTAGCGAGTCTCTTGAGCATAGGAACAAAATGTTCTTCAAGTGCAGCTACTGAATGTTTATCAGCTATTTTACGAAGACTCTCAACAGCCTTATCACGAACTACTGTCTCTTCTACTGTTGCTAGATTCTCAAGAGGAGGAAGAAGACAATGAACATAGTCTGGACCTCCAACCTATAATCAATCAATATAGTTACTATTTATAGTTCAATCAATTGTACTTACCAAAGGAGTGAAGTTACCGAGTTGTTCAGCAAGAACGAGAAGGACTTCATCCTCATCGTAGATTGTATCTGCAATAAACAATTTAGTAAAACATATAAAAATATAAAACTAACCAGTAAGGAACTGAATGAGTTCATTTCTAGTTCTCTCAACTCCAAGAGCGAGAGCGATAGTGGATAGCTTTCGGATGCTATTCAAACGAAGTTGGACATCTTCATTACGAAGCTCATCAATGAGAACTAAACAAATATCACATTTTACACAGAAATAAAGATTGCAAAACGCTCAAATTTCTTTCTAAGTCTATCTTATTATTTCGCTTAGCTGAATCTAAATAGCTGAAGTGGAGAGAATTGAGACATACCAGCAATGGGGTAGAGAGATTCATCTCCTCCTCCCTCTTCAACGGCTGCGGCCATTTCTGATACTCTACAAGAAATAAACATATAAACACCAGAAATGATAAGAGAAAACAAGGCGAGGAAAGCGAATATACCAGGTAAAGGATTTGTAAAGCGAGAGGGAGAGTGCGAGAGCAAGAGAGAAAAATATAGAGGATAAGAAGAGGGAAGCGAAGCCTCCTTTGGCGCATCGCATATTGATTTACGACATAATTCCATATCGAAATTAGCTTCATATTACACAGGCACAAGACATCGATAAATATTGATATTTTAAGGACAAATTTATTCAGTGTGTTACGACGCATAGAATAGGGTGTCGAGAGGAAGAGAGAGAAAAGTAATCAATGGCCGCGACGCGACATCGAACTAACCACTGAATAGCATAGCAACTAAACTTATTCTGATGTAAATATACGTTAACTTGATTAAACTAATACAAATACAATATAATATGAGTGAACACAGATGACTAAGTGTGTCGCAATGAGGTTTTGAAATAGGGAGAATCAACATTAAAAATTGCAATGAATATCGACACTCCTGGAACAGTGTAAGTAGGACTATCATGACAAATGAACTAGCGCGCATTTATCAACATCAGTAACGACAAAAATCAATCAAAACAATCAAATATATCAAAGATTAAAAAAGGCGGCAACTCCGAGAAAGGACTCCCGCATGCTACAGTAAACGTATTATTTTGTGTCTCATAGCGACTTTTCCATTGATAGCGCTCGGTACCGGTAATTAAATTCTTCAACCGGGATAAGTCAAAGGCAGAACTTGAAAATAAATTTTTAAAGTAATTAACAATGTTATCCTTATTATTTTTACTTATTTAGTCAGCCAAAGCGAATATGTTTCATCTAGCTTCAGTATAGAATAATTTATTTTGTATGTTGTTGTCCACTATCGTGTTATTTTGCTGGTTTCTGAACATTGATTTCAGTTTCAAACTGTATTTTAAACATTATTATAGTTGGGAGTGAGCCGGCCGGTCGCAATGGCATCGGGTATGAGCCATCTGGCTGCGCGTCTTCTTCCCAAAGGAGCTTCTCCTTCCATCGTTCGTTCTCTCAGTGCTGCTCCTCCAGCTGCTGAGAAGAAGCCAGAGAAGACTTCATTCGGCAATCTAAAGGATGAAGATCGTATCTTCACTAATCTTTATGGACGTCATGATTATCGTCTCAAAGGAGCCATGGAACGTGGAGACTGGTATATTCATTTAATCTTATATATTAATGATAAGATCGGTGAATCATCCGCTTATGCCTCATGTCTGTACATTAAGATAGAGCATTTGCAATATGAAATTGTACAGTAATATTAACAATAATTATAATCTATGTATTCGTCAGGTACAAGACGAAGGAGATCATTCTGAAGGGTCAAGATTGGATTCTAAAGGAGATGTCAACGTCTGGTCTTCGTGGTCGTGGAGGTGCTGGTTTCCCTTCAGGAATGAAATGGGGATTCATGAAGAAACCATTCGATGGACGGTAATTATTGATTGATTAATTCATCTTATGGGTGTATTTCTAGTCCAAAGTATCTCGTAGTGAATGCTGATGAGGGTGAACCAGGAACATGTAAGGATCGTGAGATTATGAGACATGATCCTCATAAACTCATTGAAGGATGTCTCATTGCTGGTTAGTCTTCTTTATATTATATCCATCCAATAACTATTATGATATGATAGGTGTTGCAATGGGAGCTCGTGCTGCATACATTTACATTCGTGGTGAATTCTATAATGAAGCTGTCATCCTTCAGGAAGCTATTCATGAGGCATACAAGGTATCATCGGAATATTGTTTCTTGGATTTGATACTATGAAACCGTTGTTGTTCAGGCTGGTTTCATCGGTAAAGATTGTATGGGTACGGGATACAACTTTGATATCTTCGTTCATCGTGGAATGGGAGCATATATCTGTGGAGAAGAAACTGTATGTTTATGAGATAATTGAATGAATGGAATAATGAATGATGATTGAAGGCTCTGATTGAATCAATCGAAGGAAAACAAGGCAAACCCAGACTGAAGCCTCCATTCCCTGCTGATATCGGTTCCTTTTCATTCAATCATTATTTCATTGTTCATGTCTTCAATAGCTATGTTATTAGTTTTGAAAATGCGGTCAGACTTGTTATTTTGTAACATACTTTTCGACCTATGCATGTTTTTTTATGTATAATTGTTGTTTAAAAATGTTATACTCGATTATCTCATAGGATAGAAGACTCTAACCGTTGAAAGTATCATGTTTATATTGTAAGTGATTGATTGATTATACATTGAAGGTCTCTTCGGTTGTCCTACTACTGTAACCAACGTAGAGACAGTAGCAGTTGCTCCCACTATCTGTCGTAGAGGAGGAGAATGGTTCGCTGGATTTGGAAGAGAAAGAAACAGAGGAACTAAGGTTAGATCATTACTCCTTTATTATTATTCAATATACATTGGCAATAATATCTCTAGCTACAACACCCACCCGATTTAACCAAAATCCACTCAACATGAAAACGGTCTAGCTAAAACGTCACTCAAAAAATGAAATTTTGCTACCTACTCACCCGATTTTAACTTCCAGCGTCAGACTCACGTTTGTTATTCAATAAATGTGTATTTGTTATTCGTGTATTCAGTTGTTCTGTATCTCTGGTCAAGTGAATCATCCATGTACTGTAGAAGAAGAGATGTCAATACCATTGAAAGATCTAATTGAAAGACATTGTGGAGGAGTGATTGGAGGATGGGATAATCTTCTTGCTATCATTCCTGGAGGATCATCTGTACCTCTTATGCCTAAGTATACTATTTCATCTATTTACTACCCTTCATTCTTTTACCTAGACTTTTCTCTTCTCACTCGATCGATATATTCTTCTTATTAAAACTGTTATTGTTGTTCTCTTGTGAATATCTCGAATACCTATTCAATACAGGAAAGTATGTGATGATGTTCTAATGGACTTCGATGCTCTTGTAGCTGCTCAATCTGGTCTAGGAACTGCTGCTGTTATCGTCATGAACAAACAAGTACATACAACTTTATTTATTTCTTCATTTCATTTTATTCATCACTTTTAAATATAATTAATCACACGTAATAGTATCAAAGCTGTGATCTAGATATCGCAGCATTTCCGTCGTTCTTCCTATTTTATTTCAATATTTATTATTTAGCGAATATCGTTACGTTCTCTTGTTCAAGAATCGATATTATTATTATTATTATTATTATTATTATTATTATTAAATTAAATATCTTTAATTCTTTGTAGTTGATCTTTCCATTCTTCTATTTCTGACGGTTGTATCAGTTAATAATAAATAATAATAATTTAGACTGACATCGTCAAGTGCATTGCCCGTCTTTCTCTCTTCTACAAACATGAGAGTTGTGGACAGGTAAATCATTTCATATCGTATTTATTAACAGATACATCACATTTATTTTACTTGGGTATTATAGTTACCATAGTACTTACAATCAGACTAATTAATTATATACTTTTTAATTATCAAACAAAATAATATAATTGTAATATGTATTAAGTGTACTCCATGTCGTGAAGGATGTAATTGGTTGAATAAGATGATGTGGCGTTTCGTTGATGGAAAGGCACAGAAGAAAGAGATTGATATGATATGGGAATTGAGTAAACAGATTGAAGGACATACTATCTGTGCTCTTGGTGATGCTGCTGCTTGGCCTGTCCAGGTCAATATTTTAAACTACTCATTCATATTAGATTTTATGGATTTTTAAGAGTAATTACTTTTTGAAAGAATAACCAATGATTTAATATTATGACGGGTGTGAATTTACTATTATTGATTGATTACATGTACAATACAATATATCAATTATACTATTTAGGGTCTCATCCGTCACTTCCGACCTGAACTCGAAAGGAGAATGGAGGATTTCCATAAGCAGGTTGGATTACTGTATCTATCATACTGTATTGATTGATTGATTATAGGTACTAGAAGAGAAAGGAGTGAAGGCATCTGCCTAAAGAAGACAAAACGAATGACTAGTCTTATAATGGTATAGAATAATAGAAGAATATAATGTTGCCTCCTCTTCTCTCGTTGGATTGTCCATACTATTATGTCAATAAACACGTATTTAGTTGTATAAATGAATAGACTACATGGAGTATAAGAGAGATAGTCAAGGGCTACTTTCTCTTTCTCAATTAGAAGAATTAAAGTGAATGAGCACTAGAAAAAAGAGGACGATATACGATCCCGGATCTTTCTATTAGAGTGAAAGGATGATTATCTCGTTTGTATTAATCTCGATCTCCTCCCCTTTCTATCTATCATTTCACTTCTCATCTAATGACTGAGAAGGGTGAGGTTATCTCATCCTCTATAGGAGATGATTCTCCTAAGAAGAAGAAGACATCATTAAGATTTGCTGCCTTCTGTGCAGTATCATTCTCTGCTGTATCTGTACTATCATGTATTATATCTCTTCCTCTTGTATATAATCATGTTCATTCCATTCAAACATATATGCACAATGAAGTCGACTTCTGTAAGGTATGTATGTCTACTCTAGTCTTTACTTTATTCGTTTGCTAGAACTATACTATTTAATCTTTCGACTACCGTAATCTATGTAGATCAATACATTTTGTTTATCTATAATTAGAATAGTCTCGAATGGTAAAATTAATTTTTGTTAGCTATAATTACAGTAATCAACAGTACTTCTTGATAGATTCCTGTTTTAGACTCGTTCTCGTGAGATGTGGAGACAGATGGCATCAGTTCATATATCAAAAGGGGCAATGAAACATCGAGTAGTAAGAGATGCATATGATGCAGCTCCTATTACATCAGGACAACAACCACAAGCACCTGGTAGTTGTTGTCAATGTCAAGTTGGTCCTTCTGGACCACCTGGACCTCCTGGAAGAGATGGACGACCTGGGTATGATAATCATCAATCAATAACATTATGATCAATCAATATTATTTCAGTGCCCCTGGACGTCCTGGTAATCCTGGTCCTCCTGGTAGAGATGGTACTCTTCTACCTGGTCCTCCTCCTAAACCTCCTTGTCAGAAATGTCCTCCTGGACCTCCAGGACCTCCTGGACCACCTGGACCTAAAGGACTTCCTGGAGCACAAGGAGATCCTGGAATCGCTGGAAAGGATGGTATCCCTGGTCTACCCGGACCCCCAGGCCCACCTGGTCCTCAAGGACCTCCTGGAGATCCTGGAGAGAAGGGAGCTCCTGGAGAGCCCGGAAAGGTCATCAATGGAGCACCACCTGGACCTCCCGGACCCCCTGGACAACCCGGACCTCAAGGACCCCCAGGTCCTCCCGGTAAAGATGGACAGCCTGGTAAGGCAGGACCTCCTGGACCCAATGGTGATCCTGGAGAGAAGGGAGCTGATGGTTTACCTGGAGCTCATGGACCTCCTGGACCCCGTGGACCTCCCGGTAATATATATATTATTCATTTCCTTATATTCTATTGATTAATAGTGAAAAGAAGTACGAGATATAGAGAGTGATTGTATCTTATCTTAATGATGATCAAATTTAGGTCAACCAGGATCATGTGATCATTGTCCCCCTCCTAGAACTGGACCTGGATATGTACGCAGATAATATATATTTACATTATATTAATAATAAAGAATTTCATCTGAATTGCAATACTAACAACAAACAAATAACATTCTTTGAACTACAAAACTTTCCTATTTCCTGAAGATCTCAAATAATGTACATATCCTAAATTAGCAAAAATGACTGATACAAAAAGAGCACCGATAATAATAAGTGAACGATTCTTCCTCTTTTCCTTTTCATATTCTAATACAGGATTGATAAAATGACCAGTTGATGATCCTTGTCTTCTTTTACCTAAAAGAAGGAGAAAGAAAGATTAACCTAGATAAAGAATAGAAAGAGAATGAATTCTACCTGGTCCCGTATACAATTCAGCTCGATCTCTTTGAAGATCTATTATTGAATTGTTTTTGAATCGAGTTTGTGTTGCTTCTACTAGATGACCATCCTAAACACACAATCGATAAAAGATACCGTAATACCTATATCTAACTGAAAACGTACCAGTCCATGAGATAATCTCCTTTCCTCATCATATTCTTTTCTTTTCTCTGGTCGACGAAGAATATCATATGCTTCTTTCACCTAACAAAACAATAGATATACAATCAAAACTTCAATAGAGTTAAATGGAATTGAAATTATACAAACCTCCATAAACTGTTCTGTTTGAGTTCGTGAACTCCATTGTAATCTAATGTTTTTCTCTTCTTTAACTCGTGAATCTGGATGAAGACGAGATGTTAATTTGACGAAAGCCTTCTTGATATCCTCTTGACTAGCAGATGGTTCAACTTCTAATATTTGATAAAGACTCTTCTTTCTCCCTAAATATGAAGCCAATCTAATGACGGATACTCTTAGAGCCATTACATGAAACCTGTATGAAAGTATACAATTAGTTAATGGAATGAAGTAACTATAGAAAAACACGATAAACTTATTTCGTTAAAATTTAAGAAGAGACTATCGAGAAATGACATTCATTACTGTGCTACCGTATACTTGCCTTGTGCATAGTGGTTTATCAGATTTGCCTAGTCGAAAGATTTAGACTAAGTTGAAAATCCCGAATATATTTTTTATTCGATGATTAAAATTTCTGTTGCGTCGGAATTTGAGTTTTCTGTTCATTTTCGTACAAAGAAACTAACAAAAATTCAAAAGAATATTTCTGGGTTCTTTTTAAATACTAGTAAAAAGCAGTATATGTATCTTAGTGTGAATATACGGTAAGAGTATGTTGTGAGCTCGCAATTGTGAGTGGTGAATGTTAGGTGAAACTTTATTTTTGAAATATTTTTAGTTTTTAATTTTGTTTCCCCCGTTTTCCGAATTTATTGCTGTAGGTTTATTTGCAGTTGTCCGATTCCTCATTTTGGCCATCAGTTCTTTCGTTCGGAATCATTGTTTTATCATTTTCAGGAAATGGCAGCCCAAGTTACAGAAAGATTCCACGTTCTTGCTCAATTGGAGCACTTGCAGTCCAAGTACACTGGCACTGGACATGCCGATTCTTCACGATGGGATTGGATCACCAATCAACATAGAGATACTCATGCATCGAATATGAGTAAGTTATAAAAGTTTTCCATGTTCATCTTATGAATTGCATCAGAGTGATTTATTCCGTTTTCAGGCCATCCTGGTATGCTATCATTCATATCCGTTGTTGAAAATGAATCTCGTGCTCGTACCCGTTTTAATCTTCTCAATCGTATGGTTCAACCATGTGGCCCTCCTCTTGAGAAGAATCCTCTTGATGAGTAATTTTACTTTTCCTCCTATTGACTGATCTCATATTGTGCATGCCAATACTGACAATGTTGTTTCATATATGTACATGATAAACTATTACGAAGGAAATGCTGGTTTATGTTTTATCTGTCGTTCGTTCGATATTGATACCTCGCACATTGATTGACGTGCGATTCATCCTGATCTTTCTTGCAGTCTGGGCAATTTGAAGCAGATAGCTTCTGAATAATGGCTGACAAGGCATTGAGCAAGAAGTGAGTTATTCATTAATATAATATGTTGGTTCATTAGGGGTATAGTTGGGAAATTTCGCGCATTTAGGTAATCACGCCTCGATTAGAAGAATGTTTGCGTTTGGACGATTAGTTTCACGTGGTATTTTTGCACAACGATCGCCCTTTCAAGCACGTTTGCTAGCATCTAAATCCAGAAAGTGAGCTAATAGTATAGAGATGTAGGAATGTATCAATGCAATTCATTTCAATCAAATTCCTTTAGTGAGCAGAAGAGGCTAGCGAAGCAGGCTCAGAAGGATAAGGAAAGAGCAGAGAAAGATGCTGCTAAGGCTGCTGCTGCACCTGCTGGAACTAAGGTATCATTGATAAAATGTTAATGTTATCTTGATTAGATTGATCGTTTATTAAATTTTTAGGTGGAGAAAGAAGTGGATCCATCTGATCCTCAAGAATACTTCAATATGCGTGTTCGTATGATTGAAGGAAGAAGAGCTGAAGGAAAAAGTTAGTTGATTTATAGAACCTTTTTCAAAGGATGACATTGAAATATAATAATCATTTGCTGACAAGAATAGTTGTTTTTATTTGGGATAACTTAAATAATGGATTGTATTCTAAAGGATATATCGATTGATTCAGATCCATTCCCTCACAAGTTCAATGTCTCTATCTCTCTTTCTGACTTTATTGAGAAGTATGCTCATGTGAAGAATGAAGAAGTTGTCGAAGATGTTATCGTCAGTGTTGCTGGTCAGTCAATGCATCCATTCATCATATGAGTCATATTATATCTATAGGTCGTGTGTTCTCCAAACGTGAAGCTGGAGCTAAACTCATCTTCTATGATATCCATGGAGAGGGAAAGAACCTTCAGGTTGAACCAATCCTTTTCTTATTTTTCTTCCAAATTCTATTTTCTTCAATTAATTAATCACACTATAAAATACTATATCTCTAGTTATTATTATCGTGGTTTTAGGTGTTGGCTAATGCCAAGTACCATAAGGGTGAAGAAGATTTTGCTACCGTACACGGACGTGTTCGTAGAGGAGATATTGTTGGATTCAGAGGTTATTATAGTTATTGATTGATTATATAATATTGATTGTTTATAGGTCATCCTACTCGATCCAAGGCAGGTGAACTATCAGTTCTTCCTGTTGAGACTGAACAACTTACTCCTTGTCTTCATATGCTCCCTCATACTCATTTCGGTCTCAAGGATCAAGAGACTAGGTTACTTTTATTAATTAGATAATCGTTATACTTAATATTTATGGTTTAGATACCGTAAGCGTTATCTCGATTTGATCATGAATCCTGCAGTTAAGAACAAGTTTGTTGTTCGATCTCAACTGATTACTTTCCTTAGAAGATATCTCGATAACCTTGGATTCCTTGAGGTAAATTCTTTCTTTTAAAAATTTATTATATTTGTGCTTCACAAAGACTGCTTATCCATCCGAAATAATAAAAATAACACAAGGAAACTTTTTTCAGGTTGAAACACCAATTATGAATCAAATTGCTGGAGGTGCAACTGCTAAACCATTTATTACTCATCATAATGATCTCAATCTTGATCTATTCCTTCGTATTGCTCCTGAACTCTATCATAAGGTTTGTCATCATCTTTCATATGATAATATAATGAATGAATATGATTGAAGATGTTGGTAGTAGGAGGTATTGATCGTGTATATGAAGTAGGACGTCTATTCCGTAATGAAGGAATTGATATGACTCATAATCCCGAGTTTACTACATGTGAATTCTATATGGCTTATGCTGATTATGAAGATGTTATCAAGATTACTGAGGATCTACTCTCCAGTATGCATTATTGATTTAGTTTATTGAATGATGAGTATTTAACTGATTTTGTATTACAGAGATGGTGATGTTCATCCATGGCAAATATGTTATTGAATACCATCCTAATGGAGCTGGTACTGAACCTGCTTATAAGGTATAATATCTATTATACCTTCTCGGTCTTACTTTTAGGGCTATTATATGGTTTTATGTAAATTTAAGCAAATATTACGGTATATGATATATTTGGGCGCACCTTATTGATTTGACCCCAACTCTTACTTATCCTTAATTTCTTAATGCAATAATGTTTAATGTTCGTATTCTTTTGGTAATCCAATAGTCAGCCTTCATTTTGTATTACAAAATGTGGAAAATACCTACCCGGTTTTGGCACCCGGCCCATCCGATTTAGCAAAAAAATCACTCAAATATGAGCACGTCCTAACAGAATCTCTTTTATACAATTTTCGAAATATGTTTATGTATATCTTAAATTGTATTCGTTCGCATAAAATGGGATATATAGGGGTCGATCCTCACAATATGAGAGTATTTAAAGTGTATAAAATATATTTCAGGTAGACTTCACTCCTCCTTTCAAGAGAGTTCATATGTATGATGGATTAGAAGAAGCACTGAAATGCAAATTGCCACCACCCAATACTCTTCATACTCCTGGTTAGATTGTTTCATTATAACTATGATCAATATATTGAATGATTGATATAGAGGCACGTGACGCTCTCGATGCTTTGTGTAAGAAGCATAATGTTGATTGTTCTGAACCAAGAACTGCAGCTAGACTACTTGATAAGTTGGTTAGTACATAGACAATATACTGTATATGATGGAACTAAATAATGAATATTTTGTAAGGTAGGAGAATTCCTTGAATCAACATTCATCTCTCCCACTTTCCTCATTGGACACCCACAAATCATGAGTCCTCTTGCTAAATGGCACAGGTTAGGAATGATTCTATTGATTAATTAAGATAATGTTGTCAATCGATATAATATTGTTATATTTAAGATCAATCGAAGGATTGACTGAACGATTCGAACTCTTCGCTGTTACTCGTGAGATTGCTAATGCATACACTGAGTTGAATGATCCTATCATTCAGAGACAAAGATTCGAACAACAAGCAAAGGATAAGGTATATATTATTAACTGATTGATTGTGATTGACATTGTAATATTATAGGATGCTGGAGATGATGAGGCTCAATTGATTGATGAAACATTCTGTAATGCCCTTGAGTATGGTCTACCTCCAACTGCTGGATGGGGAATGGGAATTGATAGATTATCTATGATTCTTACTGATAGTAATAACATCAAGGTATTACTCTTTCATATCTATCTTTTCTTACTATTTTGTAGTATAATAATAATAATGGCGTGGTTGAATTGTAGGAAGTACTCTTGTTCCCTGCAATGAGACCAGAAGATAATAATCAGTCGGGAGATAAGGAAAATGCTAAGGAAACAAGTGCTTAATCTGTTATCGATATCTTATTCACCAATTTATGCTCTATTAAATATCCTAGGAGCTCACAACTAAGAAGCTTTCAATTCATTGTTTCGCCCGTTGTTATGTTTTTTCTGGTTATCAATTATCAAGGGAATTTTGTTTGCATTATTATGAAATTGATAAAGATGGTTATATTTCACTTGAATTATAAGACAGTGTGATGATAGAAACGATAATTGTGAGATCAAGTACAGTTTATTGAATCGAAGGAAAATGTTATAGAAAATAAAGTAATTAAAAAGATAAGCTGAGAGTGTATCTGTATTATATGAACAGATGTAATCCGATGATGTTTACAACATTGAATGAAAATGTGATATTACTCATAACTGACTAATAAAGTACGATAGAATTCATCTTCTGATCAAATGTTTTGCAGAAATGTGTAAAGATAGCATTGAACGTATGTTCATGATCAAATAGAGAGAGGGTTACTAATAATAATCAATGTGTATTCGTATATACAATGATTCATATGATAGTATATAAAGAGTGAATGATGAGATATATTCATTGACTACAATGAATCGTCTACTATCTTCCATTCTATTATTATCTCTTATATCTATTGTATACTCATCCAATTGTTATGAGAATTGGTCAAGATGTACACCAGCTACCAGTTTTGGTAAGTATTGATTAATTAAATACAATGAGTTACAGTATTCCTTTAGGAACTGGAATACTGTGGAAGGGATGTGCTGATTACTGTAGGCAATGTAAGGGATATAGTGGTGGATCATGTAAAAAAGTACAGAATAAAGTTTGTAGTGGAGGATATCAATGCCAGTAAGTTTTATACTCAAGGTACAAATAATCATTATATAAATGTATGTATAAAGAATATAATCAATAATTCAGAAAAATAAAAGAAAACGTTATAGATGCAGTGGAAGTCGAATCAAACCAAGTGATAATTTGCTCGTGAAAACAACTTGTGCACTTGGATTATAATATATATTCGAATCTATCTCTTAATGTTCATTGAATATCATATTTGTGAATAAATATATTCGAATCTATCTCTTAATGTTCATTGAATATCATATTTGTGAATAAAAGAATGAATAAAATATCGCTCTAAAAATGTTTTATGTTTGTTTTTGAACTAAACAGAAGAAATATACGTCTATAACGACATCTCAATAAATAAAATGTCTATATCATTCGACTATATAACAACTATAGATTGTTTGATCTCTCCATAGTTGGCAATGCGCCTTCTTCCTCTTATCCTTCTATTTTCTATATCTCTTATTTCATTTACTTATGCAAATTGTTACAAGAATTCATCTAGATGTCTTCCTTCCAAATCAGGTGTGTACACTATTCATTCTTATCTCTTATTTATTCACTAATATTCAGTGTACAAAGTATTTGATTCATGTGAAGAATACTGTAATGGATGTCAGGGATTATCGATTGGTCGATGTGTACAAGTAGAAACTGAAGAATGTAAAGGAGGATATCAATGCAAGTATGTAATCTAATCCATATCATTCATATAAAAAGCACTATCTGAGTGAATTCAATAACTGGAATATTTTTTGGTATCGATGAAAAATGAATTTTCCTGTTTTATGTGTGATAATTACCAGCTCCATGAGTGAAGTACACTGGTACTTGGAAATTGCTTCCAATTGAAAATTCGCTTCAGGGGGTGACCACAGAACGATTTGGCGCCTTTTCCTAAAACGTTTATTTCGAATCCAATCGATTCGGGAGTGGGTGCAATGAACTCCTTGGCGAATTATAAGAAACTATTGCTGAGGAAAGTTTTTTGATCCACGGTCAACGAAGGCTGGAATTTTGAATTTTCGAAAAAAATTTCACATTTAATTAATTTTCACTAGTTCACCATAACAAGCCTACAACTTTTTATTTGCTCAATCGCTTCTACATATCATAACACAGCTTCAGTTTAAAAATCATAATTTAAAATAATACATATTTTGTGAAAACATCGTTTTTATAACGAAAATCGTAATTATGGTGTGCACCTACAGTAATCCCAAATCGGTTAATTTGGAAATTTGGTAGTTTTAAACATATTTCGCCGCTGTTCTTGACATGACTGAGGTATACGACTACTCCTCGTCTTCGGAGTGCATCTATTGACAGGTGCTGATTTCGCTGAAAATTGACATTTTTTGTAAATTGATCATTATTCCGTTGTTTGCTATTCATTATCGATAAAAATTGGATCTCTATACCATAGTATCATCTATGCAGACATACTAAAAAATGAAGAGAAACGGTTGACTTTGAAGAAAGTTATTGCTGAAAAACCAAAATATCATAAAATGTTGACCAGCACTGAACTGTGCAGGTGCACTCCGAAGACGTGGAGTAGTTATATACCTCAGTCATGTCAAGAACAGCGGTGAAATATGTTTAAAACTACCAAATTTCCAAATTAACCGATTTGGGATTACTGTAGGTGCACACCATAATTACGATTTTCGTTATAAAAACGATGTTTTCACAAAATATGTATTTTTTAAAAATTATGATTTTTAAACTGATGCTGTGTTATGATATGTAGAAGCGATTGAGCAAATAAAAAGTTGTAGGCTTGTTATGGTGAACTAGTGAAAATTGATTAAATGTGAAATTTTTTTCGAAAATTCAAAATTCCAGCCTTCGTTGACCGTGGATCAAAAAACTTTCCTCAGCAATAGTTTCTTATAATTCGCCAAGGAGTTCATTGCACCCACTCCCGAATCGATTGGATTCGAAATAAACTTTTTAGGAAAAGGCGCCAAATCGTTCTGTGGTCACCCCCTGAAGCGAATTTTCAATTGGAAGAAATTTCCAAGTACCAGTGTACTTCACTCATGGAGCTGGTAATTATCACACATAAAACAGGAAAATTCATTTTTCATCGATACAGCACATATGTCGATTTTCTAAGATAGCGTGATATAATATTCAAATGAATTAAGATGTTCTGGTGACTCAGTGGCTAAAGGAACAGGACGTTTCTTAGTTGTTACATGTAGACATGAACTAGTACATGATCAATAAGATAACACAAATAATAGATTCTCTTTATTGTTCCTTGAATCTCTATTCAAGTGATAATTACTAGAGAAATTCACATTATCACAATCCGCTGAACTATATAGTTTTGATAAATTTTGAATGCACAACGCATCTAGCAGAATTATTTATTCAAAAAAAAACATAATTGAGTAGTTAATAATAGAATTGAGAATGTTAAGTAAGCCTAGTCACACTACAATGATATGCCAATGTACAACAAAATCAGAGGAAGTAACGGCGAGAATTCGAGAAGAGCGGTGTCCAAGCCCGCGAAGTAATCTGGGCGGAGCCAAAATCGGTATATACATAAGGTCCACCAAAAGTCGAGGAGAAATGTAACTCGACTATTATCGGCACACATACAAGACGTTCTATGATATGATCTACCAATCTCATCTACAACTAAAGATACCTGTCTGGAAATTAGCTGTTTATGGTGCTGTTTATGTACGTGACTTTATACAGATTTTTTGCAGGAGTTAATTGGAATTATTGTTAGTTCCTAATAATTTCCCTTTATTAAGAGACCGGCTCGGTAAGACTCGAGCATTATGACCCCCTGCCGGACATTCGCCAAGACTTTCGATCTGGGCCTCAATACTTTCATCATTGACACATACCGGGGGGAGACCGATGAAAGTTATAGTGAAAATGCCCTTGGGCTCAAACCCGGCTCACATATGTTTCATAAAATAAAAAATTGAAAAATTCATAACTTTTCAATCGTGGTAGCTAGGACTTTTATTTATTTTTATTGGTGAATAACATGTCACGCACTCTTATAAACACTCCTGAACAATAATATCATATCGTTCTGAATCTGTTTTTCGTGTTTGATTTTCGGATTTTTCCTCTTCTATCCTAGTTGAACAGATAGCGCAAGAAATTTCATAATGCATATTGTAGCCCTGACGATTATGTACATGGTGGCCATATTCCCTTGGCCAGCCAGCTTGTCTTAAGCCTCGAGATTTGCAACTGTATGTGAGATATGTGTAAATTGCAAAAATCGAAAATTAAATTTCTTGAAATTCGCAAGAGTAAGAGTTAGCTTTATTATGTCATTTTACTCGTAGCTATGTGAGCATATAGGAAAAATATACAAATAGACTCAGACTACATTTTAAAAAAAATTTAGAAAATAATTATTTTATTTTTATTTTTTCAACTCCCACATTCAGTCGACCGTCAAGTCAAATTGATTCATAGGGCGGATGGTGGCTGATGCATGTGCGTTTGCAGAAACGACTGCAACATGAAGAATCGTCGTTTCGCAGATCTCGAATTTATTTTTTTAATTATCAAACTTGAATATTTATATGTTTCTTTCATATAAATCGGTTAGAAGGTAGCGTACTGCATCCAAAGCTGTACCATTTTTATCAGTAGGAGTATACGGTATTGAACTACCGTAATCGTCAGGAATCGCGAACTAACTTTTTTTCAGTCGACCCTTAATTTTCAACCATGACCCGGGGTTCATGGTTGAGAATGGCTGAGGTCGAAAAATTCATGATGATCCCAGACCAAATACTATTTGGCATTATATCAACAGTGGACCAACTTTTATATTTATGGATATCAGAGCTCGAATTACCGTACTAGTAATGCACGCACCTGAATTTTCCGAGAATTTCACCACATTATTACAGGATACGGTAGCTAGATTACGATAATTCGAGTTATGGTATCCATAAAAATAAAAGTTGGCCCATTGTTGATATAATGCCAAATAGTATTTGGTCTGGGATCATCATGAATTTTTCGACCTCAGCCATTCTCAACCATGAACCCCGGGTCATGGTTGAGAATCATGGGTCGACTGAAAAAAAATTTGTTCGCGATTCCCGACGGTTACGGTAGTGAAGTACAGTACACTCCTACTGATAAAAATGGTACAGCTTTGGTTGCCGTACGCCACCTTCCAACCGATTTATATGAAAGAAACATATAAATATTCAAGTTTGATAATTTAAAAAATTAATTCGAGATCTGCGAAACGACGATTCTTCACATGGTAGTCGTTAACGCAAACGCACATGCATCAGCCACCATCCGCCCTATGAATCAACTTGACTTGACGGTCGACTGAATGTGGGAGTTGAAAAAATAAAAATAAAATAATTATTTTTCTAAATTTTTTAAAAATGCAGTCTGAGTCTATTTGTATATTTTTCCTATATGCGCACATAGCTACGAGTAAAATGACATAATAAAGCTAACTCTTACTCTTGCGAATTTCAAGAAATTTAATTTTCGATTTTTGCAATTTGCACATATCTCACATTCAGTTGCAATTCTCGAGGCTTAAGACAAGCTGGCTGGCCAAGGGAATATGACCACCATGTACATAATCGTCAGGGCTACAATATGCACTATGAAATTTCTTGCGCTATCTGTTCAACGAAGATAGAAGAGGAAAAATCCGAAAATCAAACCCGAAAAAACAGATTCAGAACGATATGATATTATTGTTCAGCTGTGTTTATAAGAGCTCATGGCATGTTATTTACCACAAAAAAGAAATATAAGTCCTAGATATCACGATTGAAAAGATATGAATTTTTCAATTTTTTATTTTATGAAACATATTTGAGCCGGGTTTGAGCCTAAGGGCATTTTCACTATAACTTTCATCGGTCTCCCCCCGGCATATGTCTATGATGAAACTATTGAGGCCCAGATCGAAAGTCTTGGCGAATGTCCGGACCATGCTCGAGTCTTACCGAGCCGGTCTCTTAATTGAAGAAATTCATCTCAAATGAAAAGATGACCAGTCTATTTATAATATGTAAGAGAATGAATAATAAAACTAAAACTAATAATAATAACAATGACATTTTAAGTGAGGTATTGATTGAAATGATGAAGAAGAACCGTCGTTGTATTCAAAATGCACAGATTGAGAGATAAAAGACAAAGGGAATATGATCATACCACGAATTGAATGAATTATAATGAATATATACTATAATTATTATGATGAACTATTTGATTATGAATGTATGGATTTGATTGAGATGTTAAATTAAATATAAGATCATTAATAGAAGGAGGATGAGGAATAAATATTCCTTTCAATCGAATACGAGATGATAGATAACGAATTGATGGTAGACGAAGCAGAATTTGACATAATCGATTCGTCTTAAATTGAATAATAGTTCGATTCAATAATGTTCTTTAATACTCAATGATGTAAAACGAACTATATAATACATAAATATGTATATCGAATATAAGAAACTTACTTCATTAGGATAATTATGTTTTATATGTTGAATAAGGTCAGAAATAATTTTATCTCTATTTATTTCTATTTCACTCCTCATTTCAAGTGAAGATATCTCTGAAGAAATTTAAATTAGAGATGATTATTGTAATGAATGGTACCTGCATTGAATAACAAAATCAATCGAATAGATTCATATTCTATTTCATCTAATCTCATTTCACGAATCTTTCGAGATAATGAACAAATCGAATCAAAGATATCCACTAGTAGTTCATTCTGAATTTATTAATGAATTATTGATTAATTATGATTTCCAATTAAACCTCTGCTTCATTTCTAGTCCATTTCTCATCTTCATGTATCCATACACTATCGTAATCCGATCGATATATCATTTCAAATAAGATCAATTCAGTCCAACCTAAGATTGATCTTTGATCTTAAGATTGATCTTTGATCTTAAGATTGATCTTTGATCTTAAGATTGATCTTTGATCTTAAGATTGATCTTTGATCTTAAGATTGATCTTTGATCTTAAGATTGATCTTTGATCTTAAGATTGATCTTTGATCTTAAGATTGATCTTTGATCTTAAGATTGATCTTTGATCTTAAGATTGATCTTTGATCTTAAGATTGATCTTTGATCTTTCAATACAATAAGATATAGTGTACCGTAATGAAGTAGTGTAGATTGTATATGAGAAGGAAGAGAATAAAATGAAGGGATAGATAAAGTCCATTGTTGCAAACGAATACAATATTGATTAGATGATAACTAAATATATTTATATTAAAATTAAGCAGATTAATTATTCAAACTAACTCGTCCTTCTTTCTTTACTATGCAATTCTTTTGTACTACAGGAATAGTTACAGTCTTAATTTTTCCTTTATCAGATTGTCTTTCCTGAATGGAATATTACCTTCTATTGATTGATAGTTACAGTACCTCTTGCACTGCATCTCTTTTCATTCCCATTTCTGTACATTTACGATAACGACAATGTTGACAACGATTTCGTTGTCTGAATTGATATAATAGTAAACTGTTGTTAATGAATCTTACTAATCATAAATGTATACCTTTTATCAATAACACAATTTCGTTGATGTCTACATGAATATGATAGATCTTTCCTCACTGTTCTCTTGAAGAATCCTTTACAACCTTCACAACTGAAATGAATTGAATAATTATTAGACGATATCATAATTAGAGATATTATCAATATAAATGAATAAATAGTACCTACTAACTCCATAATGTTTGCCACTCGCTCTATCTCCACATATCATACATAGAATCTTATGTTTAATTGAATCAGAAGAAGATGTATCAGAATGAGAAGTTCCCTCACTTAATTCAATATATTATTAGAATATATCTATATTATAATACCTTGAGAAGAATGTATGAGTATTCATTGATTGAGAAGATGATGAGAAATGAGAAGGAGTAAAATGAGGTATTGGAATGGATAAATGAGTAAGATCATATGAAGATGAAGAAGATGATGAACATGATGGAATTACCGATTCTGATCCTTAAATCAAAGATAAAATATTACTCACTTCAAAGTATGGTCAGCCGCCGTACCAAATAGGAGTGGTAGATCAAGAGGTCGACCATAATTTCTCTCTTTTTTTCAATGGGAATCGGCTCTCTTTTGGGGCTCATCTCGACTGTAATTCCTGTCAAGTCGAGAGACAGAAATGGGGGTGAGGTAGAGAGGGAAAGAAAGTGAGAGATCACAAGAGGGAATAGGGTAGACGAGAAATTGAGGCTATTCCGAGCGCCTCAAAAATCTGTCTGTCTGCGTCTCTTCTTTAGCACACTATTTCTCTCTATGTCACCCATAATTTTTCAAAACACCGCACGAGTGATTTTATGGTCGAGATATTTAGAGTTGACCCGGTTGACTGAGCGTGACACAATGTAATATACTGTAACTCCACATTGTCATCCCGCAAGTCTCCGCTCCTTTTATGCTATTGTTTAGATTATTGTTATGTGTAATTGTTTTGTTTAATTGTTTCAAATTACATTTTGTATGAATCGATACTATAGTCCATTGTTCTTTACCTTTTCACGATCGTTCATCGTTCATTTCACCGATTATTTAATTTAATTTAATGTAATTTAAGGATCTTTTACGTGCACTACCTTCGATGCTTCTCGACAATTGAACATTGATGAATGAAGAATTAAAGGTACGGTAATTATTAATCATCAATATTTTTCATTTTACTTATTTATTTATAATTATTTAAATTTCTAGACTCGTTTGTACGTTGGTTCAAGGACAACGGTAGAAGAATGGAAGATGAACCAGCAAAAATGATTAGATGGATCTTTTTCATGGATGGATGGATGGAGAATGATTTTTGAAGTATTCATTATTGATATTGTGTTCATCGACTATTATCATTGTTTTGTATTAACGAAACTCTCATAGGTATTGTTGAATCCCCCTTCCCCTTCCTTTTCATATCACCTTTTTTTCGCTATCTTTATTGAGCTTCATATCATTTGGAACATTTTCATAACATTACTCATATTCGATTTTTTTCTTTTCAAAAATTCACTATTTAGTTCTCTCATCTAATTAATCTTCATTTCCTCCATTTACTGCATTTTGTTCATCACTTGTTTTAATTTTTTTAAAAAAATTTTCATTATCCCATGATTCCTGTTCAATCGCTCATCGATCATTTTTGTGCCACTTCCCTGTTTGATCTATTTCCGCTATCATGTCGACTACAAATAAAGGCCTTCCTATCTCACTTATCGATTGACTCAGAGAGGGGAGACAGATTTTAGGGTCGACCTATTTGGTACGGCGGCTGATGGTCAGAAAATGCATTCTGTAAAACTTCTGAAATCTTTTAATTAGAAATGAAAAAATTCTGAAGATCAAATTTTTTTTAGAAAAAAATGGGGATAAATCAGATGTTTTGATGAGAAAGAAATGATTTTTGAATGATAGAATGTACTTGAGAGTGAATGGTATGAAGTGAGAGAAGAGAAGATACAATTGAATAGAGAATGAATAGATAGAGTACAGACTGGTACTATTATGACCTTTACTGTCTAGTCAGTAGTTGTTATATACTTCATTCATCTATACAATCAAACTATTTCATTCCCTATCACATATCTATTCAATCAGAGGCATAAAGATCTACATGGAAAATAACAAAACAACTTAAAATATATAAAACGATTCATTAAATTTGTAAATAATTCATAGAGATATGAGATGAATGATGGAATGACTGAATAGTATACAAAGTAAGAAGATAAGATAGTAACAATTGTAATGTCAATACATTTCCGTGCCAGTCTGTGTATGGTAGAGTAGGAGTAGAGATAAAGATAGATTCAACTACATTAAAGAAGAGAAGAAGAAGAGTTACTCTCTCACTCTCACATGGGTTATATGACTACATTTATTTATGAACCATTTCAATAAGTATTTTGGAAAATCGACCTTATCAAAATCTATACAAAAATTCGTAGTGTAAAAATAGATAATATGAATGAAAGAAAGAATGTATAATAAACATACCATTCCATTGTTGTTGAGGATAAAGAAATGAAGATATATCATTATTACTCATTATAAATAAGAAGATCTAAGTTGATGACTAAGCCATTCCAGACTATCCTATGCTACTGGCAGAGACTGAGGGAGAGGGAGAAGAGAGGGAGAAGGAGAGGGAGAGAGAGAGGGAGAGGGAGGGGAAGGGAGGGAGAGGGAGAGACAAGGTCATCTACATGGACGACTCTCGAGATGAGAAATATAAGATAGTACGAGAGAGGAGATCTCTATGTCTCCCTTGAGGGAATAGAAATACCATCTACTATTCATATTCAAGGACGACTTCTTCTTAGATTTATAATAGTACAAGTGAAGAGAAAGAGATCACTTTATACAAGAATTAGATATATACAGTACATATTATTCATCTCAATCGTTTTTTTATTTGATGAAACATTTTAATGATGATAAATACATAAATATATATAAATATAATGAATCAATCATCATTATCCATTGACGACTTCCTTCTTTCTTTACGATTTGCTGTAATTATAATAAATAATTATTAAGATTTAGAAATTTGATGAGCCAAGACATTCAAGTTTGAGATTGAAGATGATGAGTATTATAATGGACACTCTTCTCTTGTATTCTCTTTACTCTCATATTACAATTACTCACTTATTTTACATTTGACATTGAATGAAAGGAATGAATTGTATATAATACAATGAGACATAGACATAATAGATATGAATACACACACAGAAAAATAAGTGTTATCCACGGAGCATAAGACCTAAAAAGTGTTATATTTAACACTTTTTGAGCTCAAATATAACACTTTTGAGGACTTATGCTCCGTGGATAACACTTATTTTTCTGTGTGCAAGTAGAGATCGAAGTGCAATCCACAAAATGTAAAAAAAATAAATTATATGCCATACCTCGAGATGCGCTCTCTTCACAAGGCATCGGTGTTATGGTTAGGAATACGGCTATGACGAGTAGTGACAATACGATTCGAATGCGAAAATGAAATACAATATCAGCTCTCTAAAAGTCACAAAATCAATATATGGTGTACTTTAATTATAAAACATAAATATTTCGGCAAATTTGATTATAATTATAATATCGTACCAGTGAGTCGTATCGTTGTTTCTCATTATCATCAAAAGATTTTAATAATTCCATCTACAACATAAATATTTAGCCCCATGAGTATATATAATTATAATAGCGTACCATCGAGTCGTATTTTTGTTTAGACATATCATCAAAAGATTTTAATAATTCCTTAAAATCCTGGCTCATTTTTGACTTGTCCTAAATAATAAGAGCATTACTATGAATAATTCCTCGAATATAAAACGAAAATCAGTCATACAAATATTTTTTTTATTTGAACAATTGCGAAAAAAAGCAACCTGAGCATTAGTCGAACAGTATCGTTTGTGGAACTGCAATGGAGTACAAAGAGGAGTGGTGAGAATCTCCAATTATTATTGTTTAAACAATTTTGAGTTTTGCAAAATCAAACTGTAAGAATTATTAAGAACACAACATTGTTCGTATTAAACAAAAAATTCAAAGTGATAAAAATGGATATAATTATATTTTTTCGGTTTATTTTAGCAGATTTGTTAGGAATCAATTTCTATAACATATAGTGAAAGAATAGAATTATCGATTATGAAGAGCACAGCGTTAAATATATTTAATTTGTGATTAATTATATTTAAAAGTGATGAATAAAATGAAATGAATAGATAAATATACTTGTTTGTTCATGACGATGGCAGTAGTTCCTAGACACGATTGAGCAGCTACAAGAGCATCGAAGTCCATTAGAACATCGTCACACACTTCCCTAAACATTTACTATTATATAGATATTCCAAAGAGAACAACAATAAGAGTTTAAAAGTTGATACAAATGAAAATAATAGTTTTGAAAGGATGAGATGGTATAAAAGAATGAAATAATATACTTAGGCGTAAGTGACACAGATGATCCACCGATCTTATCGTTAATACATTAGATTAAATAAATATACCTTTCTCCGTGTTCTATGACTCCCTTGAGACGATAATCATGACGTCCATAAAGATTGGTAAAGATACGATCTTCATCCTTTAGACTACCGAATGAAGTCTTCTCTGGTTTCTTCTCAACAGCTGGAGGAGCAGAACTGAGAGAACGAACTATGGAAGGAGAAGACCCCTTGGGAAGAAGACGTGCAGCTAGATGGTTCATACCCGGTGCCATTGAGACCGGGCGACGCACTCCCAACTATAACAATGATTAAAGTTGTTATATCTTAGGCGTGTGAGTGTAGAGGACGTAGATGGAGTAAACTATTATAGCTTTATTATACAGACGATTGATAGAGAGAGAATTAGGGAGTGACCACTAGTATAGACGAGAATGGAATATAGTCAGTATAAAATGTACTTGAATAATTGCCTTGCTACTTGCTTCTAAACAGAGAAATAACTATCGATCAACTCCCCACCTTTTCCGCCCATCCTTCCTCGCTCTCTCTGATCTACCTACTATCTCACTTGTGCGCTCTATCTAAACATGGAAAGACGTTGTGGCAGTGGCTGGGTACTTTCGTACCAAATAAATAAGTGTATTTTATACGGTCAATAGAATGAATGGATCGACCAGACATTCTCTGAAATTGACAAAGGATGGAAGTATTATTTAGATATGGAAATTAGTATGCATATACATAACAAAAGTACCGTTTGAAACCGAAATAATTAATCTTCGGAAGCCAGAAGAACAAAAACACGATGATGATACATGCAGAAAAAATTAATACTTAACTAAAGCAAGACACATACTCGCTTTGGATGGCTCAATAGTACAGCAGAATCTCCTAGTGAAAATGGGCACCCCGTGTGACCCTTTTGGTTCTCATTTTTTATGATTTGAATAATGAATATTGGCCGTTCAAATTGTTTGCGTTGTTTTACCCCAGATTTGACCGAATTTAACAATTTTTTTGTATGTGAATTCACCGGGTATCCCTCCATGTCTCCTCGCCTTTTTATCGTCTTCAAATATAGTAGGCTTACTTGTTTTCTCTTGTTTTTCTACTAAAACTCCCTCAAAATGGTGATATTCCGATTCATTTGAAAACATCAATAGATACAAGTGAAATGATCTGAGGGCTGGAAACTTCCGTTGAAGTGTAATTCACTGCATAAGTAGAGAAAGCTCCGAAAAAAAGATACAAGAAAAATATACAAGAGATACAACATAGAAAAAAAGATAAAAGATAATAATACACCAAAGTACATTACCCAAATTACAATTGTCATTACCATTAAAGTTAATTTATGTATATAAACGCACCTAGGATAATTATTTATTTCCTCAAAATAAAAAAAAATCGAACAGTTAATATTAGATTTTATAGTGTCAAGTGATCAGAAATGAACTACAATAATATGTCAAAATATAACAAAATCACCACCGACCTATACCTCAGGAAAATCGGAATTCGAGATCGTGGGTGTCCAAGCCCGCGAAGTAATATGGGCGGAGCCAGAATCGGTATATAAGAGAGGTCCACCAAAATCCGTCTAGTCTCATACATACAAGGCCATTTATTCGAGGTTCTAACCTCATGTAAAACTATAGTCCAAGGATCGGAAAATAGCCACATATTTGAGGTGACAGTATACATTATGTATTTAAAAAATATTTAGAAAAGATCATTGGAATAGTCTCTAATATTTTTCCTTTTTCAATGCAACAAGTTTATCTCAAATGAAAATATGACTAGTTTGTTTATAATATAAGTAAAAAAATGAATAATAATTATGGTAATAACAATATTTATAACAATAACACTGACATCTTAAATAAGGTATTGAATGGAATGATGAAAAAAGAATTGTCGTTGTATTCAAAATGCACAGATTGAGAGATAAAAAAGGTAATATGATCATAATGCGAGAGAGATGGGAATAGCGGGGGCAAAAGAGATGCTGAGGCGACTTTTCCCAACATTGGTGTGTTTTCCTAATTTGCAATGAGGTATTTGAATGGAAATAAGATCAAATGAAGATGAAAATATGATGAACACAATTGAATTACCGATTCTGATCCTTAAAACACATATAAAATATTATTCACTTCAATATATAGTCACAAAATTTACTCTGAAAATTTAATGAAAAAAAAAAAAAGATGAGAAAATTTCAGAAAAAAAGATCGAAGAAATGAAAGAGGTTTTTATTAGAAAAATTATTATTATTTTTCTGTTCTATAATTATCTATTGATAGATTCAATCAATACAATCATTACCGTACCTTTTCCTTGAATCAATATCGATTGATCTCACTGTTCCAAAAGGACTGAATAGTCTTTCAAGTAGAGGTTCAGTCAATGCACATCCACTGAAAGAAGAAATGAAAGACGAATCAATCAATAAATGGATAAACTAACCTTATATCACGCATGTCAGCTAAGGATTGACTGATTCCACTACACACTTTTGAGTTGACCCCCTCTTTTCTCCACGGTTTTCGATGGTCCTTGGGTAGGACATCCCTGAGCCAGAGTAGCAAGGATGGTAGATCAAGCGTCTCTTCAGGAGCTCACGTCAAAGTTCGTCGTTGAGGCTCCTTCCGATGCGATTTTCACGACTCACAGTAGAGCTATGAAAAAGTTTCCAACAGATGAAATGTGTATTTTCACGAGTACTTTCAGATAAATATGTGAAAATCCAACTTTTTGATTTTGTATTTCATAAGGAATAGATTTTGTTCCACAGTTCCGGGACCTATTTTGTTTTGGGCTCAATCGATAGAGCTCGTCCACAGTTTTAATTTAAGACCCTAGGAGCCGAAATAAGTTGGCATTTGGCTGAATGACGGTCAAAAAACTGCATTTGAATGTTGGTAGATCACTAATAAAAGCCGCGCGTTGCTTTGATCTACTCGCAATTGACGTCTAATTGACAGGATTGTCCTGCAATATACTGGAGAATGTGCTGACGATCAATCTGACGTTGATTGGCTCACCCAAGTTCGTTTTGTTCTCGCTGCAGCCAAAACCAGCGAAATTGGTCCATTCCGATGGTTCCTGGTACGGATTGACCGATGAATGCTGCAGATATGAGAGAAATTTCCAGTTCCGCCCAGTAGATGGGCATCAAAGATGGTTACGTCGATTCAATCCAGCGAGAACACTTCTTCGAGAAGCATAAATCACCTGGCCAGAGATCCAGAGAGCTCTAAATGGAACTTTCTCTCAGATCTACAGCACTCATCGGCCAATCCGTACCAGGAACCATCGGAATGTACTAATTTCGCAGATTTGGCTGCAGCGAGAAAAAAACGTACTTGGGTGAGCGACTCGACGTCAGATTGATCGTCAGCACATTCTCCAGTATATTACAGGACAATCCTGTCAATTAGACGTCAATTGCGAGTAGATCAAAGCAACGCGCGGCTTTTATTAGTGATCTACCAACATTCAAATGCAGTTTTTTGGCCGTCATTCAGCCAAATGCCAACTTATTTCGGCTCCCAGGGTCTTAAATGAAAGCTGTGGACGAGCTCTATCGATTGAGCCCAAAACAAAATAGGTCCCGGAACTGTGGAACAAAATCGATTCCTTATGAAATACAAAATCAAAAAGTTGGATTTTCACATATTTATCTGAAAGTACTCGTGAAAATACACATTTCATCTGTTGGAAACTTTTTCATAGCTCTACTGTGAGTCGTGAAAATCGCATCGGAAGGAGCCTCAACGACGAACTTTGACGTGAACTCCTGGAGAGACGCTTGATCTACCATCCTTGCTACTCTGGCTCAGGGATGTCCTACCCAAGGACCATCGAAAACCGTGGAGAAAAGAGGGGATCAACTCAAAAGTGTGTAGTAAATCTGTCGATTTTGCTCAATTCTTAGGTGACATGCGTGATATACAATTGAGGAGATGGTCGTGGTTCATGAACTTTCTTCACAGGACTATCACGAATTGTTGGTGATACAAGAGGAGAAATGATCTACAATCGATATATTGAACTATACACATATTAGATAATAAGGTATATTACCCCATCATCACTATTTAATGAATCTTTTCGATCAGTTGATAATCTCTTCTCTAATCCTTTTGCTCTTTTGAATGTATTACTATCATCTACCTACAATATAATTCATTAGATCAATCAATCGATAATCATCAATACTTTCTTAATCTTAATCACTCCCGATGCTATTTTCTTCCTTAATTCTTCAGTATTTGATTGAGCTTCTTCAATTTCTGAAATAGAACTCAAATCATTATCACAACTAATCAATACATTATATATGGTAATGTAAGCAATAATAAAAAAAGAGCTACCGCATACTAAAATAATAAATATCAAATGGAACCAATAGACAATATTATACCATTATCATAATAAGATACTTACTTCTTTTCTTGATTTCCTTTTCTTTTATTTCATTCCGACTTATAGTAGAATTCGTTGTTTCCATCTTCTTTCTCTACAAATCAATCAATACAATAGTCATCTAGCTACAGTACCAATTACTACCGTAATCAACTCACAAATGCTTTTAATTTATCCTGTATTTCTTTGAATGCTTTCTCTTCTGAAGTCAAAGACGTAGGAAAAATCAATATATCTCGCATCATCTTTATGTACAATATATAACTACAACTACAGTATCCCATTGCATATTCATTATCACTACTGTAAATATTATTGTATCCCGAATGTGAACGGATAAATTACAAAGGATAAATGAATATATTTATGAAATATTGTTTATGCGATGTAAAAGCACAACAAATGGTTGGTCTCATGGAGAATAATTCTATTGTGACAAGGAAAAGAGAAGAAGAAGGCAATTAAGGGGCTGATCAATCAATCAATCGATAGATGAAGGAGTACTGTACTAATAGTATGATGAAGATGAATGAAAGACTAGATATAGATAGAAGAGAAGATGAATGGATGAATGAATGAATAGAGGAATACCGACTAACCCAAACAATCTGAAACAACAAAAACAATATTGAATAAATTAGTACGGTATATGGAGAAGAGAAGAGAAAGGAATACACAACCCAAATAAAAGAATAAGGGTGAATATAATAGAATATAAAGGAAAAGAAGAAGAATATAAGAAAATAGAGAATCTCATAATTTTAATCTTATTATAATTACTTTTATAATAAGATACTAACTACACTCGTATATAATATAGCCTAACAAGTTATCACACAAAAGATAAGAAAACAAATGATAAACAATCATATGAATATATATGAGTTAATATGTTGTTGTATATAGTAGTTCAGATGAAAAGGCATTGGTGTCAGATTAGAATTGTCAACCGGTTCAATGTGAAGTCTAAACACGAAATGAAAGAAAACATCTAGAATACCGTAATCTACCGTAACCGAATTTATTGTGGGAGATTAAGGATCAATACAGAGAAACCGGGGAATAGCATCCGATATCATATTGACTGTTGATTAGTTGGGAGGAATAGAAAAGGAGATTGATCCATGAGAATAAGACCATAATAATAGTCATAGGAAGATTAGTATCTTAGGACATTGGAGCTCCAAGACGTTTTCGAACGTTTTCATATACAACATAACTTATACTAACTGCTGGTATGACCTACAATAGAAGAGATCAATATATAGATGATATTGAATGAATATTAAACCTTCATGAAATTGGGTGTGATTCCTCTATATAGACCTGTGAGTCCTTCATTCTTTACTATATGTCTAAATTGTTTATTTTATTTTTCCTTTATTTTTCATTTTATTTTTCAGTTTATTTTTCCTATCGTTTAAATGTTTCACGAATCCTTGTGAAAAGTGTTAAAAAGTGAAGGTTTTCGTGCAGTCACTGCACATTCGTTAGAATTACACCACAGACTACAAAGAAAAAGCTTAAGGGTACGATATATATATATGGATATTAACCGTTGTTCGACATCTTCTTCATCTAGATCCCTGAATCATAACCTCATAAAACATCATCTAGTGCTTTTGTATTATTAAAATATAATTAATCAAAAGGAGAATAAAGTAACCTCTCCATTTTCTCGGGTGATAAACCGTATAGATTTGCATGAGTAGTTATGGCTGTTTCTACAGGAATCGATCCCTTAATTGGAATATTTGTATTTGTATGATAGTATAGAAATGTACACGTGAACTGCACGCTTATCGCACGTGTCCACATCTACACGACAATCTACATATTATATCATCGTCATGATACAGACCTACCTCATACAAGGATTCGTGAAACATTTAAACGATAGGAAAAATAAACTGAAAAATAAAATGAAAAATAAAGGAAAAATAAAATAAACAATTTAGACATATAGTAAAGAATGAAGGACTCACAGGTCTATATAGAGGAATCACACCCAATTTCATGAAGGTTCAATATTCATTCAATATCATCTATATATTGATCCCTTTCATTTTAGGTCATACCAGCAGTTAGTATAAGTTATGTTGTATATGAAAACGTTCGAAAACGTCTTGGAGCTCCAATGTCCTAAGATACTAATCTTCCTCTGACTATTATTATGGTCTTATTCTCATGGATCAATCTCCTTTTCTATTCCTCCCAACTAATCAACAGTCAATATGATATCGGATGCTATTCCCCGGTTTCTCTGTATTGATCCTTAATCTCCCACAATAAATTCGGTTACGGTAGATTACGGTATTCTAGATGTTTTCTTTCATTTCGTGTTTAGACTTCACATTGAACCGGTTGACAATTCTAATCTGACACCAATGCCTTTTCATCTGAACTACTATATACAACAACATATTAACTCATATATATTCATATGATTGTTTATCATTTGTTTTCTTATCTTTTGTGTGATAACTTGTTAGGCTATATTATATACGAGTGTAGTTAGTATCTTATTATAAAAGTAATTATAATAAGATTAAAATTATGAGATTCTCTATTTTCTTATATTCTTCTTCTTTTCCTTTATATTCTATTATATTCACCCTTATTCTTTTATTTGGGTTGTGTATTCCTTTCTCTTCTCTTCTCCATATACCGTACTAATTTATTCAATATTGTTTTTGTTGTTTCAGATTGTTTGGGTTAGTCGGTATTCCTCTATTCATTCATTCATCCATTCATCTTCTCTTCTATCTATATCTAGTCTTTCATTCATCTTCATCATACTATTAGTACAGTACTCCTTCATCTATCGATTGATTGATTGATCAGCCCCTTAATTGCCTTCTTCTTCTCATTTCCTTGTCACAATAGAATTATTCTCCATGAGACCAACCATTTGTTGTGCTTTTACATCGCATAAACAATATTTCATAAATATATTCATTTATTCTTTGTAATTTATCCGTTCACAGTCGGGATACAATAATATTTACAGTAGTGATAATGAATATGCAATGGGATACTGTAGTTGTAGTTATATATTGTACATAAAGATGATGCGAGATATATTGATTTTTCCTACGTCTTTGACTTCAGAAGAGAAAGCATTCAAAGAAATACAGGATAAATTAAAAGCATTTGTGAGTTGATTACGGTAGTAATTGGTACTGTAGCTAGATGACTATTGTATTGATTGATTTGTAGAGAAAGAAGATGGAAACAACGAATTCTACTATAAGTCGGAATGAAATAAAAGAAAAGGAAATCAAGAAAAGAAGTAAGTATCTTATTATGATAATGGTATAATATTGTCTATTGGTTCCATTTGATATTTATTATTTTAGTATGCGATAGCTCTTTTTTTATTAATGCTTACATTACCATAGATAATGTGTTGATTAGTTGTGATAATGATTTGAGTTCTACTTCAGAAATTGAAGAACCTCAATCAAATACTGAAGAATTAAGGAAGAAAATAGCATCGGGAGTGATTAAGATTAAGAAAGTATTGATGATTATCGATTGATTGATCTAATGAATTATATTGTAGGTAGATGATAGTAATACATTCAAAAGAGCAAAAGAATTAGAGAAGAGATTATCAACTGATCGAAAAAAATTCATTAAATAGTGATGATGGGGTAATATACTTTATTATCTGTTAATATACTTTATTATCTAATAAGTATGTAGTTCAATATATCGATTGTAGATCATTTCTCCTCTTGTATCACCAACAATTAGTGATAGTCCTGTGAAGAAAGTTCATGAACCACGACCATCTCCTCAATTGTATATACGGTAAGTTTATACATTTATTGATTGATTCATCTTTCATTTATTCTTTCAGTGGATGTGCATTGACTGAATCTCTACTTGAAAGACTATTCAGTCCTTTTGGAACAGTGAGATCAATCGATATTGATTCAAGGAAAAGGTACTATAATGAGTATATTGATTGAATCTATTAATCGATAATTATAGAACAGCCATGTTATGGATGGATTCTCGTGAAGAAGCAGGAGCAGTGATCGATAAGGTAGTACTTGGATTACTGTAGATTACTGTAATTGTATAATTATATTTAGTTGAATCAAACTAGTGTTGATCATTGGACTCGTCATGTTTCATTTGCTCTTTATCCACGATCTTGTCCGTCTAAAGGTTTCTATCACATCATGTTCATTTGTCATTATATTGGATACTGTAGAATGTACAATATGATTACGGTAGTCTAAATATTCATATCGATTACTAATATTTCTTCAGATATAGTATCAGAAGAATCATTATCATGTTCTGAAGGAATAACATCACCACAACCATCGACTTCATCTATTCCATCATTATTAAGTGCATGGGAATTAGCAAGTGAGATACGAATACCGTAACCCTCTCTACTTGTATTCATATCTATTATGTCTATGTCTCATTGTATTATATACAATTCATTCCTTTCATTCAATGTCAAATGTAAAATAAGTGAGTAATTGTAATATGAGAGTAAAGAGAATACAAGAGAAGAGTGTCCATTATAATACTCATCATCTTCAATCTCAAACTTGAATGTCTTGGCTCATCAAATTTCTAAATCTTAATAATTATTTATTATAATTACAGCAAATCGTAAAGAAAGAAGGAAGTCGTCAATGGATAATGATGATTGATTCATTATATTTATATATATTTATGTATTTATCATCATTAAAATGTTTCATCAAATAAAAAAACGATTGAAATGAATAATATGTACTGTATACAATTTTATACATTTACATTTTTATACATTTATACAATTCCTTCACAAGTACATTGTATCATTTTCTTTCTAATAAAAACCTCTTTCATTTCTTCGATCTTTTTTTCTGAAATTTTCTCATCTTGTATTTTTTTCATATTTTTTACGAACTACAGGAGTAAGATATGATAGATATACAGGAGTAATGAGAGAAGAAGAACAAGTATGATATATCAATTCATATCTATTGATTAATTGACTATTTGTAGATGAGAAGAGCTATGGAAGAATCACTTAGACAAAGGAATCGACCAACTAATTATGCATGGAACTATCATGATTGAATTATCTCATTGTTGTACAAATTGTATAGTAGATACGGGATATTAACGGATTCGATATTGTGATCTTCTCATAAATCATTGTTAGTTATACTAATAAATTGGATTACTTGCATTAATATCTCTTGGTATAGTCGTGCACAAATGAGGTAATAGAGAAAGTAGATTTATCGAATTGCAAGAAACAAGATTGGACAAATGAAGAAAGTGGAGAGATACTATTCATTCTTGTGAATGGACTACAAATATGAATAGAATAGAAAAAGAGATGAATGGAATAAAGTATTTGCAATTGACGAAGATCAATATATCGATCGTGGATGGATTAACCGGGGAAACGAAAAGAATAAAGATGAGGGAGAGAAAGAGATGATTATTGACATTCAATCGAGTATTATAGTACAAGTTCTGAAAGTAATGTTGTATGATATCGAATTGATCAATCAATGATATCAACTGACAAATAACTGATAAATGAGATATGAACTTACCAGTCTCAGCAAAGTGTAGTACATCAAAATCAGCATCACCAACCAATCATGTTATCATTGGTTTGATATCTGATGTTAGAACTCTTAAATGGAAACATTTATTGATTCATCATGGGATTACGATATAAAGATCAAAGATTAACTTAAGTGGCAGGAACATTCTTTGCAACACGAGCAAGGCTTTTTGCTACGTTGAATCGAACATTTGGGACGTGGTCTTCTGAGAGCTATAAAGACGAAATATATTTACATTATTGGACTATATTATAAAATGAAATATATGAATACCTCATTGATAATAGGCATAATATCTCTGACTACTTGTTCCTTTGGTAGAGCTTCACCCAATGTACTCATACAGAACAGACATGTCATTCTATAATCAATCTAACATACATAAAGGATTGGTTCATTTTGCTGTCAAATTGTATCGAAAAGAAGGCTTTTCTACTTTCTATAAGGTATGATTGTCTTTGATTGTATTGTAATGATGAATTAAATTGATTAAGGGATATGTTCCTAATCTCCTTGGTATCATTCCATATGCTGGTATTGATCTAGCTATATATGAAACACTTAAATCATTATATTGTAAACATTCACGATCATCTGAACCTGGAGTATTGGCTTTATTAGGTATCAATTCATCTATTCATCTACATCTATTCATCCATTCATTCAATTAATCTCTTACAGCTTGTGGTACATGTTCATCAACATTTGGTCAATTAGCCTCTTATCCTCTTGCTTTGATAAGAACTCGACTACAGGCACGATGTAAGTACTTTATAATTATCATTTCTATTCTTCATTCCTTTATATCATATTAACTATAATAGGGGCAATTCATTTTTCTTTATATAACAATGGTAGGTATTGTATACATGGTATATTGTGATCATTCTTATGATTCATAATACTAAATATATTGATTTTAGCAATCTCAGCGGATCCATGTCAACCCGATACAATGAGTGGACAATTTAGACATATAGTAAAGAATGAAGGACTCACAGGTCTATATAGAGGAATCACACCCAATTTCATGAAGGTTTAATATTCATTCAATATCATCTATATATTGATCTCTTCTATTGTAGGTCATACCAGCAGTTAGTATAAGTTATGTTGTATATGAAAACGTTCGAAAACGTCTTGGAGCTCCAATGTCCTAAGATACTAATCTTCCTCTGACTATTATTATGGTCTTATTCTCATGGATCAATCTCCTTTTCTATTCCTCCCAACTAATCAACAGTCAATATGATATCGGATGCTATTCCCCGGTTTCTCTGTATTGATCCTTAATCTCCCACAATAAATTCGGTTACGGTAGATTACGGTATTCTAGATGTTTTTCTTTCATTTCGTGTTTAGACTTCACATTGAACCGGTTGACAATTCTAATCTGACACCAATGCCTTTTCATCTGAACTACTATATACAACAACATATTAACTCATATATTCATATGATTGTTTATCATTTGTTTTCTTATCTTTTGTGTGATAACTTGTTAGGCTATATTATATACGAGTGTAGTTAGTGTCTTATTATAAAAGTAATTATAATAAGATTAAAATTATGAGATTCTCTATTTTCTTATATTCTTCTTCTTTTCCTTTATATTTTATTATATTCATCCTTATTCTTTTATTTGGGTTGTGTATTCCTTTCTCTTCTCTTCTCCATATACCGTACTAATTTATTCAATATTGTTTTTGTTGTTTCAGATTGTTTGGGTTAGTCGGTATTCCTCTATTCATTCATTCATCCATTCATCTTCTCTTCTATCTATATCTAGTCTTTCATTCATCTTCATCATACTATTAGTACAGTACTCCTTCATCTATCGATTGATTGATTGATCAGCCCCTTAATTGCCTTCTTCTTCTCTTTTCCTTGTCACAATAGAATTATTCTCCATGAGACCAACCATTTGTTGTGCTTTTACATCGCATAAACAATATTTCATAAATATATTCATTTATCCTTTGTAATTTATCCGTTCACAGTCGGGATACAATAATATTTACAGTAGTGATAATGAATATGCAATGGGATACTGTAGTTGTAGTTATATATTGTACATAAAGATGATGCGAGATATATTGATTTTTCCTACGTCTTTGACTTCAGAAGAGAAAGCATTCAAAGAAATACAGGATAAATTAAAAGCATTTGTGAGTTGATTACGGTAGTAATTGGTACTGTAGCTAGATGACTATTGTATTGATTGATTTGTAGAGAAAGAAGATGGAAACAACGAATTCTACTATATATAAATGGTAATAGATGTTTCACTACTACAGTAAATATTCCAGTATACTTGAATATATTGTCCATTGGGTGAAGCTCTACCAAAGGAACAAGTAGTCAGAGATATTATGCCTATTATCAATGAGGTATTCATATATTTCATTATATTACACATAATAATTCGTCAATTACAAATACTTTATTCCATTCATCTTTTTTTATTCTAGTTAATAATGTGAAATATTCATATCAATATATGTAGTATATGTGATTCGTGAGGCATCAACTCGAATTCCTCGTGATCTTTCACTTAAATTTGGTGGTGATTGGGCTTATGTAATTCTGTAACTTAGTGTACATCTTTTTTTTAAATGGGGGAGTAGGACGAAAAATAACTTCAGCTGTTTAGAAATTTTGTTCCCCTAAACGTTAGGTGCTTTATATATATATATATATATATATATATATATATATATATATATATATATATATATATATATATATATATATATATATATATATATATATATATATATATATATATATATATGACAATTACGTTATCGATTTAGATATAGGCAGTCGTAAGGTTTCTCCTCTTCTTATTGGATCTGCCAGCTCTAAGCTTCCCAGTCTCATACAAGTTTGTTACTTCTTTACCTTTCGTCCAGTTTATTTTTCCTATCGTTTAAATGTTTCACGAATCCTTGTATGAGGTAGGTCTGTATCATGACGATGATATAATATGTAGATTGTCGTGTAGATGTGGACACGTGCGATAAGCGTGCAGTTCACGTGTACATTTCTATACTATCATACAAATACAAATATTCCAATTAAGACATCGGCTCAGTGAGATTCCAGGAAGTGCCGGACATCGACCTCACCGATTTGGCCCAAAAATTTTTTAATGGATACCCCCATGGGCCCCCATCACAAAATGGGTATTCATTTGGGCTGGTTCCTTGAAACACAGATGTGGCGGGTTTTCGAATTTTGAAAACTCGATTTTCACCGGAAAAAAATGGAGCGACCTAAGACCAATGTTAGTGTCGATTAATTATAAGTATAAATAGACAACAAAAACTGGCTATACGACGGTCCGGAGATCCGATCGCAAACTGATTTTTTTACATCTTCAAAACATTCTAAAATTAATTAAAATTTTAAAACAAAAAAGTGCAGTCCAATTTTTGCCTCATCTTATAGAGCGAAAAATTCCGCGTCGAATAAGAGTAAAAAATCAAAAATCGAAGGACCCGTCTTTTGAGATAAATGGACCTGAAATTGACCCGAAAATATTTTTGTTCTCAAACCCCCTTGTGTTTGTACTCATATTAAAGAGCTCGTCGAGTAGAACAACTTTCATGTTGAACGTTTTGTCTGAAACTCATGTATAAGAGAGTTTCACATGTTTTCCTGCTAATTTTGAGTAAAACGAAAATAAAATATTTTTAAAATAAAAAAGTGCAGTCCAATTTTTACCTCATCTTATAGAGCGAAAAATTCCGCGTCGATTAAGAGTAAAAAATCAAAAATCGAATGACCCATCTTTTGAGATAAATGGACCTGAAATTGACCCGAAAATAGTTTTGTTCTCAAACCCCCTTGTGTTTGTACTCATATTGAAGAGCTCGTCGAGTAGAACAACTTTCATGTTGAACGTTTTGTCTGAAACTCATGTATAAGAGAGTTTCACATGTTTTCCTGCTAATTTTGAGTAAAACGAAAATAAAATATTTTTAAAATAAAAAAGTGCAGTCCAATTTTTACCTCATCTTATAGAGCGAAAAATTCCGCGTCGATTAAGAGTAAAAAATCAAAAATCGAAGGACCCATCTTTTGAGATAAATGGACCTGAAATTGACCCGAAAATATTTTTGTTCTCAAACCCCCTTGTGTTTGTACTCATATTGAAGAGCTCGTCGAGTAGAACAACTTTCATGTTGAGCATTTTGTTTGAAACGCATGCACAAGAAAAATACATGAGTTTACTTACTTCAAACGATTTTTCAGACAAGTTTGAGTAAAACAATAGTAAAATATTGTTTGTGCACAAAATGCTTTCACCTATATTGTAGAACTCAAAAATCCATACTCAGTTTGTTGTTTCACGAAAAAAAAATTTAGTCCCCTATGCTGAAAAATAAGGACTCGAAAATGGTCTTGAAAAAAAAGTTGTCAAAACCTTGCCATGTTTATACTCATTTTAAAGTACTCGTCGAGTACATCATTTCTCTTGTTGGTCGTATTCTATGAAAGTCGTTTGTTCTCAAGATACAAGCGATCGAAATGATTTGGATCCAATAAATCTTAATTCATGTATTTCTCTTATTCATGAGTTTCAGACAAAACGTTCAACATGAAAGTTGTTCTACTCGACGAGCTCTTCAATATGAGTACAAACATGAGGGGGTTTAAAAGCAAAAATATTTTCGGGTCAACTTCAGGTCCATTTATCTCAAAAGACGGGTCCTTCGATTTTTGATTTTTTACTCTTATTCGACGCGGAATTTTTCGCTCTATAAGATGAGGCAAAAATTGGACTGCACTTTTTTGTTTTAAAATTTTAATTAATTTTAGAATGTTTTGAAGATGTAAAAAAATCAGTTTGCGATCGCATCTCCGGACCGTAGTATAGCCAGTTTTTGTTGTCTATTTATACTTATAATTAATCGACACTAACATTGGTCCTAGGTCGCTCCATTTTTTTCCGGTGAAAATCGAGTTTTCAAAATTCGAAAACCCGCCACATCTGTGTTTCAAGGAACCAGCCCAAACGAATACCCATTTTGTGATGGGGGCCCATGGGGGTATCCATAAAAAAATTTTGGGCCAAATCGGTGAGGTCGATGTCCGGGGTCACTGGCAAAACCCTCGAATCTTACTGAGCCGGTGTCTTAAGGGATCGATTCCTGTAGAAACAGCCATAACTACTCATGCAAATCTATACGGTTTATCACCCGAGAAAATGGAGAGGTTACTTTATTCTCCTTTTGATTAATTATATTTTAATAATACAAAAGCACTAGATGATGTTTTATGAGGTTATGATTCAGGGATCTAGATGAAGAAGATGTCGAACAACGGTTAATATTCATATATATATATCGTACCCTTAAGCTTTTTCTTTGTAGTCTGTGGTGTAATTCTAACGAATGTGCAGTAACTGCACGAAAACCTTCACTTTTTAACTCTTGGGTATACTGTAGGTAATGGACATTAATTATAGGATCCGAGACTTGTATAAGCGATTGGATTACGATAACGATGGGACAATCGATATTCGAGACTTAACAGCAGCACTCAAATCAGAAGTTCCTCATATTCCATCTAGATTAGCTCCTGTATGTTGATCTTTGATCTTTTGTTACTTGATTGATTATTTCAGAAACTATTAGCACGTATGAGTACAGATGAAGAAAAAGTTACATTTGGTGAATTTGCCAAATATGTAGTTGAGCATGAGAAGAGACTTGAACTAATCTACTTAGATCTTGATAAGAATAGAGATGGTATCATTTGTTATCTTATTCTATCAATCAATATAATGAGATATACTGTAGGTTTCATTGATGTAAAAGAGATCAAACACTATTGTAATGAATTAGGAGTGCCCCTCTCTGACCAAAAGGCACAGCATCTTGTATCTAAGTTAGTTTATTTCATTCTTCTTTAATTCCTTCCTTCTCATTGTTTATATAAGTAGTATATGTACTTGTTTAAGAATGGATCAAACTGGAACCGATGAAATTGATTTGAATGAATTCCAAGATTTTATGTTATTATATCCATATACTGATCCCAAAGATATTATTGGATTTTGGAAACATAATCTGGTATGAGGATATAGTTAAGATCAAAGATCAATCCATACATTATTAGATAATCGATATTGGAGAAGACAGTCAATTGCCTGAAGATTTCTCGAAAGAAGAAATGCAGACGGGAGTATGGTAAGTAAGAGTAATCTAGAATACTGTAGATATTGGTATAAGGTATGCGATTATTGATTGATTGAATGTTCAGGTGGAAACATTTAGTAGCTGGTGGTATAGCAGGAGCAATGAGTAGAACATCAACAGCTCCATTAGATCGAATCAAAGTATATCTACAGGTTGATCATCTATCTGATCCATTCAAGACTAATCCATATTCATCTATAGGTTCATGCAACCAAAGCGAATAAGTTAAATGTATTCTCAGCTTGCAAATTATTGTATGCAGAAGGTGGAATCAAATCATTTTGGAGAGGAAATGGTGTGAATGTAGTGAAGATAGCTCCTGAATCTGCTATTAAGTTTATGGCTTATGAACAGGTATCAATGCATATAACTACTATATTATTTGATCATCACGGTTTTAGCCAAAAAAAGTTGCAAGTCTCTAGTTAGTTATTGAACCGAGATATTTGATTTTTACACTTCTTTTTTTCCAAGAGGGCAAAACTAAGACATCGTTATATGACTGAAAATGAATAATTTATTATTATTAATATGAAGAGATTGATTCAACGTGCAAAAGGAAGTAATGAACTAGAGATATATGAAAGATTTGCTGCTGGTTCATCGGCTGGAGCTATATCACAGACTATTATATATCCTATGGAGGTATATTTGATTGATTAATAAAAGAGAATGAAGATAACTGTCTATGACTGTGAAAAAAAAACGTATAACAGAAAAGATATCACATACTTATTTATTATGGAATTAATCCATCACACTATTGATTAATAATCATTGCGTATATCTATGTATTCATCAATATATTGTATTATAGGTATTGAAGACTCGATTAGCTTTACGACGAACTGGTCAATTACATAAAGGATTGGTTCATTTTGCTGTCAAATTGTATCGAAAAGAAGGCTTTTCTACTTTCTATAAGGTATGATTGTCTTTGATTGTATTGTAATGATGAATTAAATTGATTAAGGGATATGTTCCTAATCTCCTTGGTATCATTCCATATGCTGGTATTGATCTAGCTATATATGAAACACTTAAATCATTATATTGTAAACATTCACGATCATCTGAACCTGGAGTATTGGCTTTATTAGGTATCAATTCATCTATTCATCTACATCTATTCATCCATTCATTCAATTAATCTCTTACAGCTTGTGGTACATGTTCATCAACATTTGGTCAATTAGCCTCTTATCCTCTTGCTTTGATAAGAACTCGACTACAGGCACGATGTAAGTACTTTATAATTATCATTTCTATTCTTCATTCCTTTATATCATATTAACTATAATAGGGGCAATTCATTTTTCTTTATATAACAATGGTAGGTATTGTATACATGGTATATTGTGATCATTCTTATGATTCATAATACTAAATATATTGATTTTAGCAATCTCAGCGGATCCATGTCAACCCGATACAATGAGTGGACAATTTAGACATATAGTAAAGAATGAAGGACTCACAGGTCTATATAGAGGAATCACACCCAATTTCATGAAGGTTTAATATTCATTCAATATCATCTATATATTGATCTCTTCTATTGTAGGTCATACCAGCAGTTAGTATAAGTTATGTTGTATATGAAAACGTTCGAAAACGTCTTGGAGCTCCAATGTCCTAAGATACTAATCTTCCTATGACTATTATTATGGTCTTATTCTCATGGATCAATCTCCTTTTCTATTCCTCCCAACTAATCAACAGTCAATATGATATCGGATGCTATTCCCCGGTTTCTCTGTATTGATCCTTAATCTCCCACAATAAATTCGGTTACGGTAGATTACGGTATTCTAGATGTTTTCTTTCATTTCGTGTTTAGACTTCACATTGAACCGGTTGACAATTCTAATCTGACACCAATGCCTTTTCATCTGAACTACTATATACAACAACATATTAACTCATATATATTCATATGATTGTTTATCTTTTGTTTTCTTATCTTTTGTGTGATAACTTGTTAGGCTATATTATATACGAGTGTAGTTAGTATCTTATTATAAAAGTAATTATAATAAGATTAAAATTATGAGATTCTCTATTTTCTTATATTCTTCTTCTTTTCCTTTATATTCTATTATATTCACCCTTATTCTTTTATTTGGGTTGTGTATTCCTTTCTCTTCTCTTCTCCATATACCGTACTAATTTATTCAATATTGTTTTTGTTGTTTCAGATTGTTTGGGTTAGTCGGTATTCCTCTATTCATTCATTCATCCATTCATCTTCTCTTCTATCTATATCTAGTCTTTCATTCATCTTCATCATACTATTAGTACAGTACTCCTTCATCTATCGATTGATTGATTGATCAGCCCCTTAATTGCCTTCTTCTTCTCTTTTCCTTGTCACAATAGAATTATTCTCCATGAGACCAACCATTTGTTGTGCTTTTACATCGCATAAACAATATTTCATAAATATATTCATTTATCCTTTGTAATTTATCCGTTCACATTCGGGATACAATAATATTTACAGTAGTGATAATGAATATGCAATGGGATACTGTAGTTGTAGTTATATATTGTACATAAAGATGATGCGAGATATATTGATTTTTCCTACGTCTTTGACTTCAGAAGAGAAAACATTCAAAGAAATACAGGATAAATTAAAAGCATTTGTGAGTTGATTACGGTAGTAATTGGTACTGTAGCTAGATGACTATTGTATTGATTGATTTGTAGAGAAAGAAGATGGAAACAACGAATTCTACTATAAGTCGGAATGAAATAAAAGAAAAGGAAATCAAGAAAAGAAGTAAGTATCTTATTATGATAATGGTATAATATTGTCTATTGGTTCCATTTGATATTTATTATTTTAGTATGCGGTAGCTCTTTTTTTATTATTGCTTACATTACCATATATAATGTATTGATTAGTTGTGATAATGATTTGAGTTCTATTTCAGAAATTGAAGAAGCTCAATCAAATACTGAAGAATTAAGGAAGAAAATAGCATCGGGAGTGATTAAGATTAAGAAAGTATTGATGATGATCGATTGATTGATTGATTTAATGAATTATATTATAGGTAGATGATAGTAATACATTCAAAAGAGCAAAAGAATTAGAGAAGAGATTATCAACTGATCGAAAAAATTCATTAAATAGTGATGATGGGGTAATATACTTTATTATATTATCATGTTTCATTTGCTCTTTATCCACGATCTTGTCCGTCTAAAGGTTTCTATCACATCATGTTCATTTGTCATTATATTGGATACTGTAGAATGTACAATATGATTACGGTAGTCTAAATATTCATATCGATTACTAATATTTCTTCAGATATAGTATCAGAAGAATCATTATCATGTTCTGAAGGAATAACATCACCACAACCATCGACTTCATCTATTCCATCATTATTAAGTGCATGGGAATTAGCAAGTGAGATACGAATACCGTAACCCTCTCTACTTGTATTCATATCTATTATGTCTATGTCTCATTGTATTATATACAATTCATTCCTTTCATTCAATGTCAAATGTAAAATAAGTGAGTAATTGTAATATGAGAGTAAAGAGAATACAAGAGAAGAGTGTCCATTATAATACTCATCATCTTCAATCTCAAACTTGAATGTCTTGGCTCATCAAATTTCTAAATCTTAATAATTATTTATTATAATTACAGCAAATCGTAAAGAAAGAAGGAAGTCGTCAATGGATAATGATGATTGATTCATTATATTTATATATATTTATGTATTTATCATCATTAAAATGTTTCATCAAATAAAAAAACGATTGAAATGAATAATATGTACTGTATACAATTTTATACATTTACATTTTTATACATTTATACAATTCCTTCACAAGTACATTGTATCATTTTCTTTCTATATGCAAAACGTTTGAAGACATTATAAAGCGTATCAATATATCATTAACCATATTAATCAATTAAAAGTTCTACCTGTTCATCAACAGCCAAATCAATGAACATTTGATGAAGTTCATCAACAAGGAAATCTTTCTCGAAGACCTTAGCAAATTCACCCAATTTGGATGCAGATGCACGTCTAACCATTGGGGTATCATCACGAGTCAAGGTACGGAACATACTAAATAATCAATCAATTATATTAATTACATATTTATCATAAATACATAAATATTGTATCCATCGTTATACTAATGTAGAGAGGGAATAAAATATATATTAAATAAGTAATGTTAACCTTCTGAGTTCAGCCTTGAGAGCAGGACTAACACGAGGATAACATACAGGATAACATAGACCAGATGCTGATGTACGAGAAGTGAACCAATCACCTATTATTAATTATCAATCACAATTAAGAATATGAATAATATATCGGTAATAATAGATACAAACCAGTAGCGAGTTTCTTGAGCATAGGTACAAAATGTTCTTCAAGTGCTGCTACTGAATGCTTATCAGCTATTTTACGAAGACTCTCAACAGCCTTATCACGAACTACTGTCTCTTCTACTGTTGCTAGATTCTCAAGTGGAGGAAGAAGACAATGAACATAGTCTTGGTCTCCAACCTACAATCAATTCAACTTACCAAAGGAGTGAAGTTACCGAGTTGTTCAGCAAGAAAAGGACTTCATCCTCATCGTAGATTGTATCTATATAAATCAATAAACTATTTGTTATAATATGAATCTAAATATATAAAACTAACCAGTAAGGAACTGAATGAGTTCATTTCTAGTTCTCTCAACTCCAAAATTGCGAGAGCGATAGTTGATAGGTTACGGATACTATTCAAACGAAGTTAGACATCTTCATTACGAAGCTCATCAATGAGAACTAAACAAATATTACACTTCATACACAATAAAGATTGCAGTGGAACCATCTCATGTCACTACAGATCCGGTGACCCACCGCTTAGTTGATCTCGATAAAATGTTTAAATGTAATGTAAATGTTTACGCTCAAATTTCATTCCAAGCCTATCTTATTAATTCGCTTAGCTGAATATATCTAAATAACGGATGTGGAGAGAATTCATACCAACAATGGGGTAGAGAGATTCATCTCCTCCTCCCTCTTCAACGGCTGCGGCCATTTCTGATACTCTACAAGAAATAAACATATAAACACCAGAAATGACAAGAGAAAACAAGGCGAAGAAAGCGATTATGCCAGGAAAAGGATTTGTAAAGCGATGGGGAGAGTGCGAGAGCAAGAGAGAAAAATATAGAGGATAAGAAGAGGGAAGCGAAGCCTCCTTTGGCGCATCGCATATTGATTTACGACATAATTCCATATCGAAATTAGCTTCTTATTACACAGACACAAGGCATCGATGAATATTGATATTTTAAGGACAAATTTATTCAGTGTGGAACGACGTATAGAAAAGGGTGTCGAGAGGAAGAGAGAGAAAAGTAATCAATGGCCGCGACGCGACATCGAACTAACCACTGAATAGCAAAGCAACTAAACTTATTCTGATGTAAATATACGTTCACTTGATTAAACTAATACAAATACAATAATAAGAATGAACACGGATGACAAAGTATGTCGCAATGAGGTTTTGAAATAGGGAGAATCAACAATAAAACGGGCAATGAATATCGACACTACTAAAACAGTGAGAGTTGGGCAATCATGACAACTGAAATACCGCGCATTTATCAACATCAGTAACGACAAAAATCAATCAAAACAATCAAATATATCAAAGGTTATAAAAAAAAGGCGGCAACTCCGAGAAAGGACTCCCGCATGCTACAGTAAACGTATTATTTGGTGTCTCATAGCGACTTTTCCATTGATAGCGCTCGGTACCGGTAAGTAAATTCTTCAACTGGGTTAAGTCCGAGGCAGAACTTGAAAATAAATTTTTAAAGTAATTAACAGTATTATCTTTATTATTTTAACTTATTGAGCCAACCAAAGCGTATATGTGTCGTCTAGCTTCAGTATAGAATAATTTATTATGTATTTTGAGTGAGCCGGACGGTCGCAATGGCATCGGGTATGAGCCAGCTGGCTGCACGTCTCCTTCCCAAGGGAGCTTCTGCTTCCATCATTCGTTCTCTCAGCTCTGCTCCTCCAGCTGTTGAGAAGAAACCAGAGAAGACTCCATTCGGTAATCTAAAGGATGAAGATCGTATCTTCACTAATCTTTATGGACGTCATGATTATCGTCTCAAGGGAGCCATGGAACGTGGAGACTGGTATTTGTACTATTTCATCTATTTACTTCACGGTACCTTGTAACTTGATCGATATATATATTTTGTATCAACTTTTAAACTCTTATTGTTGTTCTCTTTGGAATATCTATATAATAGTAAATGTTTAGGAAAGTATGTGATGATGTTCTAATGGACTTCGATGCTCTTGTAGCTGCTCAATCTGGTATAGGAACTGCTGCTGTTATTGTCATGAACAAACAAGTACATACAATTGTTTTATTTCATTTTATTCATCACTTTTAATATAATTAATCATAAATTTAATATCTGTAATTCTTTGTAGTTGATCTTTCTATTCTTCTATTTCTGACAGTTGTATCAATAAATATGAATAATTTAGACTGACATCGTCAAGTGCATTGCCCGTCTTTCTCTCTTCTACAAACATGAAAGTTGTGGACAGGTAAATCATTTTTGACATATTTTTTAACAGATACAGCACATTTTTTACTTACGCATGATAGTTTCCATTGTACTTACAATTAGACTATTTGATAATATACTTTTTTTTCTAAATTATCAAACAAAATAATATTGTACGAAAAAACGCCCTATGGACTAAATTTTGATGTCAAAGTGTGTTGTGTAATATAATTGTAATGATGTAATGTGTATTAAGTGTACTCCATGTCGTGAAGGATGTAATTGGTTGAATAAGATGATGTGGCGTTTCGTTGATGGAAAGGCACAGAAGAAAGAGATTGATATGATATGGGAATTGAGTAAACAGATTGAAGGACATACTATCTGTGCTCTTGGTGATGCTGCTGCTTGGCCTGTTCAGGTCAATATTCATTCATATTAGATGTTATGGATTATAGATATAAAAGATCAACCTTTCTGTGACATTCTTTTGCCAAGATCATAAGTTGAATCGTACGAAAGAGTAATTACATTTTAAAAGAATAACCAGTGATTTAATATTATGACGGGTGTACAGTTACTATTATTGACATGTACAATACAATATATCAATTATACTCTGTAGGGTCTCATCCGTCACTTCCAACCTGAAATCGAAAGGAGAATGGAAGATTTCCATAAGCAGGTTGGATTACTGTATCTATCATACTGTATTGATTGATTAATTATAGGTACTAGAAGAAAAAGGAGTGAAGGCATCTGCTGCTGTTATTGTCATGACCAAACAAGTACATACAATTGTTTTATTTCATTTTATTCATCACTTTCAACTATATTAAATTACAAGTTATTTGTCTTTAACACTGTACTCTTCGTAATCGATAATTCTATTCTTTCACTATATGTTATCAAAATTGATTCCTAACAAATCTGCCAAAATAAACCGAGTCTATGTTTATCAATTTTCGAATTTTTTGTTTAATACGAACAATACTGTGTTCTTAATAATTCTCACAGTTTGATTTTACAGAACTCAAAATTGTTTAAACAATAATATTTGTAGATTCTCACTAATCCATGTCTATCTACTCCTACTTACGGACGAAATGTTCTCCAGATTCGCCACCGCTCGTGTAGAACTGCGAAGGTTGCGTTTTTTCGAACTTGTTCAAATAAGGAAAAGATTTTTATCACTTATTTTCATTTTTTATTCGGGGAATTAGCTATAGTAATGATCAATTATTATTTAGAGTAAGTCGAAGGTCTCGTATGATCTAGAAGAGATGTTTCACAAGGTGGAAGAGATGATGCGAATGCGTCAGAAGTCACTTGTAAGCTATTGTAATATATACAAATAGACATAAATAATTCTGTTTTAAATGAAAGTAGATCGTGTATTGATTTTATGATTTTCAGCAGGCTGAATTCAGGCCTATATTCACTACACTTACTCTCCTTCTTATGCTGGGTGCTGGCGCACTTATGCACCATAATTATTTTCATTAGGTATCATTATAGTACATTACTTTCAGAACTTGTAATACTCGATTGAATCATCTTTATTCTTTTCGTTTCCCCGGTTAATTCATCCATATATTGAACTACATACTTATTAGATAATATAGTGTATTAACAGATAATAAAGTATATTACCCCATCATCACTATTTAATGAAACAATCATATGAATATATATGAGTTAATATGTTGTTGTATATAGTAGTTCAGATGAAAAGGCATTGGTGTCAGATTAGAATTGTCAACCGGTTCAATGTGAAGTCTAAACACGAAATGAAAGAAAAACATCTAGAATACCGTAATCTACCGTAACCGAATTTATAGTGGGAGATTAAGGATCAATACAGAGAAACCGGGGAATAGCATCCGATATCATATTGACTGTTGATTAGTTGGGAGGAATAGAAAAGGAGATTGATCCATGAGAATAAGACCATAATAATAGTCATAGGAAGATTAGTATCTTAGGACATTGGAGCTCCAAGACGTTTTCGAACGTTTTCATATACAACATAACTTATACTAACTGCTGGTATGACCTACAATAGAAGAGATCAATATATAGATGATATTGAATGAATATTAAACCTTCATGAAATTGGGTGTGATTCCTCTATATAGACCTGTGAGTCCTTCATTCTTTACTATATGTCTAAATTGTCCACTCATTGTATCGGGTTGACATGGATCCGCTGAGATTGCTAAAATCAATATATTTAGTATTATGAATCATAAGAATGATCACAATATACCATGTATACAATACCTACCATTGTTATATAAAGAAAAATGAATTGCCCCTATTATAGTTAATATGATATAAAGGAATGAAGAATAGAAATGATAATTATAAAGTACTTACATCGTGCCTGTAGTCGAGTTCTTATCAAAGCAAGAGGATAAGAGGCTAATTGACCAAATGTTGATGAACATGTACCACAAGCTGTAAGAGATTAATTGAATGAATGGATGAATAGATGTAGATGAATAGATGAATTGATACCTAATAAAGCCAATACTCCAGGTTCAGATGATCGTGAATGTTTACAATATAATGATTTAAGTGTTTCATATATAGCTAGATCAATACCAGCATATGGAATGATACCAAGGAGATTAGGAACATATCCCTTAATCAATTTAATTCATCATTACAATACAATCAAAGACAATCATACCTTATAGAAAGTAGAAAAGCCTTCTTTTCGATACAATTTGACAGCAAAATGAACCAATCCTTTATGTAATTGACCAGTTCGTCGTAAAGCTAATCGAGTCTTCAATACCTATAATACAATATATTGATGAATACATAGATATACGCAATGATTATTAATCAATAGTGTGATGGATTAATTCCATAATAAATAAGTATGTGATATCTTTTCTGTTATACGTTTTTTTTTCACAGTCATAGACAGTTATCTTCATTCTCTTTTATTAATCAATCAAATATACCTCCATAGGATATATAATAGTCTGTGATATAGCTCCAGCCGATGAACCAGCAGCAAATCTTTCATATATCTCTAGTTCATTACTTTCTTTTGCACGTTGAATCAATCTCTTCATATTAATAATAATAAATTATTCATTTTCAGTCATATAACGATGTCTTAGTTTTGCCCTCTTGGAAAAAAAGAAGTGTAAAAATCAAATATCTCGGTTCAATAACTAGCTAGAGACTTGCAACTTTTTTTGGCTAAAACCGCGATGATCAAATAATATAGTAGTTATATGCATTGATACCTGTTCATAAGCCATAAACTTAATAGCAGATTCAGGAGCTATCTTCACTACATTCACACCATTTCCTCTCCAAAATGATTTGATTCCACCTTCTGCATACAATAATTTGCAAGCTGAGAATACATTTAACTTATTCGCTTTGGTTGCATGAACCTATAGATGAATATGGATTAGTCTTGAATGGATCAGATAGATGATCAACCTGTAGATATACTTTGATTCGATCTAATGGAGCTGTTGATGTTCTACTCATTGTTCCTGCTATACCACCAGCTACTAAATGTTTCCACCTGAACATTCAATCAATCAATAATCGCATACCTTATACCAATATCTACAGTATTCTAGATTACTCTTACTTACCATACTCCCGTCTGCATTTCTTCTTTCGAGAAATCTTCAGGCAATTGACTGTCTTCTCCAATATCGATTATCTAATAATGTATGGATTGATCTTTGATCTTTAACTATATCCTCATACCAGATTATGTTTCCAAAATCCAATAATATCTTTGGGATCAGTATATGGATATAATAACATAAAATCTTGGAATTCATTCAAATCAATTTCATCGGTTCCAGTTTGATCCATTCTTAAACAAGTACATATACTACTTATATAAACAATGAGAAGGAAGGAATTAAAGAAGAATGAAATAAACTAACTTAGATACAAGATGCTGTGCCTTTTGGTCAGAGAGGGGCACTCCTAATTCATTACAATAGTGTTTGATCTCTTTTACATCAATGAAACCTACAGTATATCTCATTATATTGATTGATAGAATAAGATAACAAATGATACCATCTCTATTCTTATCAAGATCTAAGTAGATTAGTTCAAGTCTCTTCTCATGCTCAACTACATATTTGGCAAATTCACCAAATGTAACTTTTTCTTCATCTGTACTCATACGTGCTAATAGTTTCTGAAATAATCAATCAAGTAACAAAAGATCAAAGATCAACATACAGGAGCTAATCTAGATGGAATATGAGGAACTTCTGATTTGAGTGCTGCTGTTAAGTCTCGAATATCGATTGTCCCATCGTTATCGTAATCCAATCGCTTATACAAGTCTCGGATCCTATAATTAATGTCCATTACCTACAGTATACCCAAGAGTTAAAAAGTGAAGGTTTTCGTGCAGTTACTGCACATTCGTTAGAATTACACCACAGACTACAAAGAAAAAGCTTAAGGGTACGATATATATATATGGATATTAACCGTTGTTCGACATCTTCTTCATCTAGATCCCTGAATCATAACCTCATAAAACATCATCTAGTGCTTTTGTATTATTAAAATATAATTAATCAAAAGGAGAATAAAGTAACCTCTCCATTTTCTCGGGTGATAAACCGTATAGATTTGCATGAGTAGTTATGGCTGTTTCTACAGGAATCGATCCCTTAATTGGAATATTTGTATTTGTATGATAGTATAGAAATGTACACGTGAACTGCACGCTTATCGCACGTGTCCACATCTACACGACAATCTACATATTATATCATCGTCATGATACAGACCTACCTCATACAAGGATTCGTGAAACATTTAAACGATAGGAAAAATAAACTGGACGAAAGGTAAAGAAGTAACAAACTTGTATGAGACTGGGAAGCTTAGAGCTGGCAGATCCAATAAGAAGAGGAGAAACCTTACGACTGCCTATATCTAAATCGATAACGTAATTGTCATATATATATATATATAATATATATATATATATATATATATATATATATATATATATATATATATATATATATATATATATATATATATATATATATATATATATATAAAAGCACCTAACGTTTAGGGGAACAAAATTTCTAAACAGCTGAAGTTATTTTTCGTCCTACTCCCCCATTTAAAAAAAAGATGTACACTAAGTTACAGAATTACATAAGCCCAATCACCACCAAATTTAAGTGAAAGATCACGAGGAATTCGAGTTGATGCCTCACGAATCACATATACTACATATATTGATATGAATATTTCACATTATTAACTAGAATAAAAAAAGATGAATGGAATAAAGTATTTGTAATTGACGAATTATTATGTGTAATATAATGAAATATATGAATACCTCATTGATAATAGGCATAATATCTCTGACTACTTGTTCCTTTGGTAGAGCTTCACCCAATGGACAATATATTCAAGTATACTGGAATATTTACTGTAGTAGTGAAACATCTATTACCATTTATATATAGTAGAATTCGTTGTTTCCATCTTCTTTCTCTACAAATCAATCAATACAATAGTCATCTAGCTACAGTACCAATTACTACCGTAATCAACTCACAAATGCTTTTAATTTATCCTGTATTTCTTTGAATGCTTTCTCTTCTGAAGTCAAAGACGTAGGAAAAATCAATATATCTCGCATCATCTTTATGTACAATATATAACTACAACTACAGTATCCCATTGCATATTCATTATCACTACTGTAAATATTATTGTATCCCGACTGTGAACGGATAAATTACAAAGGATAAATGAATATATTTATGAAATATTGTTTATGCGATGTAAAAGCACAACAAATGGTTGGTCTCATGGAGAATAATTCTATTGTGACAAGGAAAAGAGAAGAAGAAGGCAATTAAGGGGCTGATCAATCAATCAATCGATAGATGAAGGAGTACTGTACTAATAGTATGATGAAGATGAATGAAAGACTAGATATAGATAGAAGAGAAGATGAATGGATGAATGAATGAATAGAGGAATACCGACTAACCCAAACAATCTGAAACAACAAAAACAATATTGAATAAATTAGTACGGTATATGGAGAAGAGAAGAGAAAGGAATACACAACCCAAATAAAAGAATAAGGATGAATATAATAAAATATAAAGGAAAAGAAGAAGAATATAAGAAAATAGAGAATCTCATAATTTTAATCTTATTATAATTACTTTTATAATAAGACACTAACTACACTCGTATATAATATAGCCTAACAAGTTATCACACAAAAGATAAGAAAACAAATGATAAACAATCATATGAATATATGAGTTAATATGTTGTTGTATATAGTAGTTCAGATGAAAAGGCATTGGTGTCAGATTAGAATTGTCAACCGGTTCAATGTGAAGTCTAAACACGAAATGAAAGAAAAACATCTAGAATACCGTAATCTACCGTAACCGAATTTATTGTGGGAGATTAAGGATCAATACAGAGAAACCGGGGAATAGCATCCGATATCATATTGACTGTTGATTAGTTGGGAGGAATAGAAAAGGAGATTGATCCATGAGAATAAGACCATAATAATAGTCAGAGGAAGATTAGTATCTTAGGACATTGGAGCTCCAAGACGTTTTCGAACGTTTTCATATACAACATAACTTATACTAACTGCTGGTATGACCTACAATAGAAGAGATCAATATATAGATGATATTGAATGAATATTAAACCTTCATGAAATTGGGTGTGATTCCTCTATATAGACCTGTGAGTCCTTCATTCTTTACTATATGTCTAAATTGTCCACTCATTGTATCGGGTTGACATGGATCCGCTGAGATTGCTAAAATCAATATATTTAGTATTATGAATCATAAGAATGATCACAATATACCATGTATACAATACCTACCATTGTTATATAAAGAAAAATGAATTGCCCCTATTATAGTTAATATGATATAAAGGAATGAAGAATAGAAATGATAATTATAAAGTACTTACATCGTGCCTGTAGTCGAGTTCTTATCAAAGCAAGAGGATAAGAGGCTAATTGACCAAATGTTGATGAACATGTACCACAAGCTGTAAGAGATTAATTGAATGAATGGATGAATAGATGTAGATGAATAGATGAATTGATACCTAATAAAGCCAATACTCCAGGTTCAGATGATCATGAATGTTTACAATATAATGATTTAAGTGTTTCATATATAGCTAGATCAATACCAGCATATGGAATGATACCAAGGAGATTAGGAACATATCCCTTAATCAATTTAATTCATCATTACAATACAATCAAAGACAATCATACCTTATAGAAAGTAGAAAAGCCTTCTTTTCGATACAATTTGACAGCAAAATGAACCAATCCTTTATGTAATTGACCAGTTCGTCGTAAAGCTAATCGAGTCTTCAATACCTATAATACAATATATTGATGAATACATAGATATACGCAATGATTATTAATCAATAGTGTGATGGATTAATTCCATAATAAATAAGTATGTGATATCTTTTCTGTTATACGTTTTTTTTTTCACAGTCATAGACAGTTATCTTCATTCTCTTTTATTAATCAATCAAATATACCTCCATAGGATATATAATAGTCTGTGATATAGCTCCAGCCGATGAACCAGCAGCAAATCTTTCATATATCTCTAGTTCATTACTTCCTTTTGCACGTTGAATCAATCGTTTCATCTTAATAATAATACATTATTCATTTTCAGTCATATAACGTTGTCATAGTTTTGTCCTCTTGGAAAAAAGAAGTGTAAAAATCAAATATCTCGGTTCAATGACTAGCTAGAGACTTGCAACTTTTTTTGGTTAAAACCGCGATAATCAAATAATATAGTAGTTATAGCATTGATACCTGTTCATAAGCCATAAATTTAATAGCAGATTCAGGAGCTATCTTAACTACATTCACACCATTTCCTCTCCAAAATGATTTGATTCCACCTTCTGCATACAATAATTTGCAAGCTGAGAATACATTTAACTTATTCGCTTTGGTTGCATGAACCTATAGATGAATATGGATTAGTCTTGAATGGATCAGATAGATGATCAACCTGTAGATATACTTTGATTCGATCTAATGGAGCTGTTGATGTTCTACTCATTGTTCCTGCTATACCACCAGCTACTAAATGTTTCCACCTAAACATTCAATCAATCAATAATCTCATACCTTATACCAATATCTACAGTATTCCAGTCTACTCATACTTACCATACTCCCGTCTGCATTTCTTCTTTCGAGAAATCTTCAGGCAATTGACTGTCTTCTCCAATATCGATTATCTAAGAATGTATAGATTGATCTTTGATCTTTAACTATATCGTCATACCAGATTATGTTTCCAAAATCCAATAATATCTTTGGGATCAGTAGATGGATATAATAACATAAAATCTTGAAATTCTTTCAAATCAATTTCATCGGTTCCAGTTTGATCCATTCTTAAACAAGTACATACACTACTTATATAAACAATGAGAAGGAAGGAATTAAAGAAGAATGAAATAAACTAACTTAGATACAAGATGCTGTGCCTTTTGGTCAGAGAGGGGCACTCCTAATTCATTACAATAGTGTTTGATCTCTTTTACATCAATGAAACCTACAGTATATCTCATTATATTGATTGATAGAATAAGATAACAAATGATACCATCTCTATTCTTATCAAGATCTAAGAAGATTAGTTCAAGTCTCTTCTCATGTTCAACTACATATTTGGCAAATTCACCAAATGTAACTTTTTCTTCATCTGTACTCATACGTGCTAATAGTTTCTGAAATAATCAATCAAGTAACAAAAGATCAAAGATCAACATACAGGAGCTAATCTAGATGGAATATGAGGAACTTCTGATTTGAGTGCTGCTGTTAAGTCTCGAATATCGATTGTCCCATCGTTATCGTAATCCAATCGCTTATACAAGTCTCGGATCCTATAATTAATGTCCATTACCTACAGTATACCCAAGAGTTAAAAAGTGAAGGTTTTCGTGCAGTTACTGCACATTCGTTAGAATTACACCACAGACTACAAAGAAAAAGCTTAAGGGTACGATATATATATATATGGATATTAACCGTTGTTCGACATCTTCTTCATCTAGATCCCTGAATCATAACCTCATAAAACATCATCTAGTGCTTTTGTATTATTAAAATATAATTAATCAAAAGGAGAATAAAGTAACCTCTCCATTTTCTCGGGTGATAAACCGTATAGATTTGCATGAGTAGTTATGGCTGTTTCAACAGGAATCGATCCCTTAATTGGAATATTTGTATTTGTATGATAGTATAGAAATGTACACGTGAACTGCATGCTTATCGCACGTGTCCACATCTACACGACAATCTACATATTATATCATCGTCATGATACAGACATACCTTATACAAGGATTCGTGAAACATTTAAACGATAGGAAAAATAAACTGGAAGAAAGGTAAAGAAGTAACAAACTTGTATAAGACTGGGAAGCTTAGAGCTGGCAGATCCAATAAGAAGAGGAGAAACCTTACGACTGCCTATATCTAAATCGATAACGTAATTGTCATATATATAAAGCACCTAACGTTTAGTGGAACAAAATTTCTAAACAGCTGAAGTTTTTTTTCCGTCCTAGAGGCATTTAAAAAAAAGATGTACACTAAGTTACAGAATGACATAATAGAGAATGACATAATCGTTTATTAAATTTTTAGGTGGAGAAAGAAGTGGATCCATCTGATCCTCAAGAATATTTCAATATGCGCGTTCGTATGATTGAAGGAAGAAGAGCTGAAGGAAAGAGTTAGTTGATTTATAGAACCTTTTTCAAAGGATGACATTGAAATAGAATAATCATTTGCTGACATGAATAGTTGTTTTTATTTGGGATAACTTAAATAATGGATTGTATTCGTTCTAAAGGATATATCGATTGATTCAGATCCATTCCCTCACAAGTTCAATGTCTCTATCTCTCTTTCTGACTTTATTGAGAAGTATGCTCATGTGAAGAATGAAGAAGTTGTCGAAGATGTTATCGTGAGTGTTGCTGGTCAGTCGATCCATCCAATCATCATATGAGTCATATTATATCTATAGGTCGTGTGTTCTCCAAACGTGAAGCTGGAGCTAAACTCATCTTCTATGATATCCATGGAGAGGGAAAGAACCTTCAGGTTGAACCAATCCTTTTCTTATTTTTCTTCCAAATTCTATTTTCTTCAATTAATTAATCACACTGTAAAATACTATATCTCTAGTTATTATTATCGTGGTTTTAGGTTTTGGCTAATGCGAAGTACCATAAGGGTGAAGAAGACTTTGCTACCGTACACGGACGTGTTCGTAGAGGAGATATTGTTGGATTCAGAGGTTATTATAGTTTTTGATTGATTATATAATATCGATTGACTATAGGTCATCCTACTCGATCAAAGGCAGGTGAACTATCAGTTGTCCCTGTTGAAACTGAACAACTTACTCCTTGTCTTCATATGCTCCCTCATACTCATTTCGATCTCAAGGATCAAGAGACTAGGTTACTTTTATTAATTAGATAATCGTTATTGATGACTTAATATTTATGATTTAGATACCGTAAGCGTTATCTCGATTTGATCATGAATCCTGCAGTGAAGAACAAGTTTGTTGTTCGATCTCAACTGATTACTTTCCTTAGAAGATATCTCGATAACCTAGGATTCCTTGAGGTAAATTCTTTCTTTTAAAAATTTATTATATTTGTGCTTCACGCACTGCCTATTCATCCGAAATAATAAAAATAACACAAGGAAACTTTTTCCAGGTTGAAACACCAATTATGAATCAAATTGCTGGAGGTGCAACTGCTAAACCATTCATTACTCATCATAATGATCTCAATCTTGATCTATTCCTTCGTATTGCTCCTGAACTCTATCATAAGGTTTGTCATCATGTTTCATATGATAATATAATGAATGAATGATTGAAGATGTTGGTAGTAGGAGGTATTGATCGTGTATATGAAGTAGGACGTCTATTCCGTAATGAAGGAATTGAACATAACCTCTGTTAGAATATACTTCATCGTCGTTACGTTATTGTCTTTGTCTTTGCCAACGTCCTCTTTACCGCTCAACGATCTGTCTCGTTGACAGAAACCAAAGTTTTGTACAAAGTGATCATTCACAAAGCTCAAATCGTTCATTCTCGTAATTTGTTGTTTTTCAGGACGAATCTTCACTTTCGTCTTCGGAAGCTCGTCGTGCTCGTCGTTGATGGTCTACTCGATGTGTTCTTCAGATGAGGGACGCCGCCAAGCTCCGACGTCCGCGTTTTGTCGACGTATTTCGCCACTGGCTGCAACTCGTTTTCCGAAAAAATAAAGAATTTGGGGTTGTTAGTGTTTGAAATCGGTGTCTAAGCCCGCGAAGTTAAATGGGCGGGGTCAGCATCGCTATATAAATAAGGTTCGCAAAAAATGGGCGGAGTCATGCATCGCTTTATAAGTACGGGAGCGGATGATTATATGTAGTTCATTTGATATGTTTTCTAACAGGGACCCATGGTCTAGTGGATAGTAGGTCGAACCGTTAATCCGATCAGTTGGTCGGCAGGGAAGTTCGATCCCCCGAGAAGGATTAACAAAAGAAGACATCGCCCAACAGAACCCATCTCTTTTTGCCATTTTTTCTTGATGCATTTAAGCTATCTCCCTATGATAACGTGTAGTGTATGTCAGAGGTCCCACAGAATGATCATGAATCACAAACTAACTTTTTTCCCTAAAATTGTAAAAATATCCTAAATTCTATTCATGTATTTGTATTGAATGTACTATCAATGATTCTCAATGTTTATTGATGCAGAAACAGGAAGAGCGCATGCAAAATCATTACCGGATGATTACGGTAACATGCCTTGAAATGTGACTATTGTATGTTAGAGATGTCCACAATAGTTGCTACTCTATTGCTGAAGTATGATCTTTGATCTTTGTATTTTGATCTTTGTCCACAATTTTTCTTACAAGATAGGAAGTGGTTCCCTTTCAGTGCCAGATCAGTGATAGAGTGGCCAGATGGTTAGACGAGATCGATAGGCAGGGACGCAGAGAGTCATCGCGCGCGCACTGAACTTGACTTACCACCACTATTGAGACGGGTGGCGTGAGGGGATAACTTCACTGAAAAAAAATTAAATTTTAAAAATGATAATTTAGATAAAATAAATACTCTAAATGACTCTAATAATTTTATTGGCACCGATTTCTTATGAAAAAGTCGAAATATCTGCGAAAGAAAAGATAAATTTTCTGGCGGCCTGAAATATATTTAGTTGATAAAGCTCAAACTAATACTTATGATAACCTGATAAATAACTTTAATAAATCACTTGACACGGGCAAGGCCAGCTAGTACCTTAGAACGAATCAGAATCAGAATAATATTAAATTTATGCGTTAAAATGATAACTTAGATACAGTGAACAATTGATGTAGCGATGAATTACATAAAATACGATACCACAACTTAGCAAAGAAAAATTTAAAAGAAAAAAAATCTATTTTGACTGCAAATACTAAATTGTAAGAGTCATTGTAAAGATGTCATGATATGGATACGGTATTATATAATGCCTCCACTTGTCTTCTTTATAGTATTTTTAATGTGTGCACTTTTACTTACTTTATACTATCACTTGTTGTAGTTTTGAAATCATTTATTACGTTTTCTGTCCTTACGTGAATAAATATTAGAACGCAGTGAACAAAACACTGATACGAAAAGTTGCTCAATATGTTTATGGTAATTTTGGAATTAAATTTGTTTCGCGTTAAATAATGCGAAAGATGTTTAAAAGTTCATATTATCTATACCAGACGTACTATTCTATATAATCGTCCTTGTAACGCATAAATTATTTCTTTGCTACCTAAGTTGTGGCATCGTATTTTATATTATCGTTATCGTATCGTATCGTATTTTATCGTATCACTACATCAATTGTTCACTGTATCTAACAAGGAGTCTCTTTCAGCTTAAGGTGGCGAAAAGTGGCGATTTATAGCTCATTTGAAAGCCCTTTCTCTGTAGAATAAGAATGTATGTTTAAAAAATCCGAAACGGCTCTGTACATGGATTTAAAAAAATCAAAAGTTTGAGCAATTTCTGCCTTGAAATTCCTGTGTAATGGCAGTTGAATTGTCGTACAATGATGGGCTACTTCTCCGTACTCTCCCACCGAGCTAGAGGTGGCGCAGTGGTAAAGATTTCGCTTACAATTTTTGTGCTGCGGGTTCGATCCCCACCGATGCGACATCTTTTGCACGATTTTTACACTTGTCTTTTTATGATCTTTTTTTAAAAAATTTTCCAATTTGGTTACTGATATCCATGCATCCAATCTGTCTGAAAGTTTATCAGTGTTGATTGAAATATTCAACGTATTCCAGAAATCTCTATGAAACAAAGAACAACACTCAAAGATTTGAATAACAAACGAGTACAAACAAGTCAATCAATAATTCTATAATCTGATCTACTCTTCATTCTTTCTTTCCGCTGCAGTCATTGTGAGAACTTCTTTTGTTTCATGTGCATGATAGCTGCATACCATGATTGTTAGATTTGTTCTAATTGTTTGTATTTCACTTTGTAATAAAATTTAATAATGTGCGGATGAGACATGACAATAAGATCGTAAGACATGATAGGAATAAGATATTTTTTTTAACTGTACAAAAAGACAAGTGTAAAAATCGTGCAAAAGATGTCGCATCGGTGGGGATCAAACCCGCAGCACAAAAATTGTAAGCGAAATCTTTACCACTGCGCCACCTCTAGCTCGGTGGGAGAGTACGGAGAAGTAGCCCATCATTGTACGACAATTCAACTGCCATTACACAGGAATTTCAAGGCAGAAATTGCTCAAACTTTGGATTTTTTTAAATCCATGTACAGAGCCGTTTCGGATTTTTTAAACATACATTCTTATTCTACAGAGAAAGGGCTTTCAAATGAGCTATAAATCGTCACTTTTCGCCACCTTAAGCTGAAAGAGACTCCTTGTAAGTTATTATTTTAACGCATAAATTTAATATTATTTAATATTATTCTGATTCTGATTCGTTCTAAGGTACTAGCTGGCCTTGCCCGTGTCAAGTGATTTATTAAAGTTATTTATCAGGTTATCATAAGTATTAGTTTGAGCTTTATCAACTAAATATATTTCAGGCCGCCAGAGAATTTATCTTTTCTTTCGCAGATATTTCGACTTTTTCATAAGAAATCGGTGCCAATAAAATTATTAGAGTCATTTAGAGTATTTATTTTATCTAAATTATCATTTTTAAAATTTAATTTTTTTTTTCAGTGAAGTTCATCCATCATCCATCATCCATCATCCATCATCCATCATCATCCAGATCATCCATCATCCATCCTCATCCAGAGATAGATCATCCAGAGATCAAAGATCAGTGGATACGGTAGATCATCCAGAGATCAAAGATCAGAGGATACGGTAGATTATTCAGAGATCAAAGATCAAACCATGGGAGAGTGTATGAAGATAGCGCCATAGCTTTTTGTAATCATGCTACAGACAGCGAGCGGGTAATGAGTGAGAGAGGAGATACGGTGGATCATCCAGAGATCAAAGATCAGAGGATACGGTGGATCATCCAGAGATCAAAGATAAGAGGATACGGTAGATCATCCAGAGATGATAGATCAGAGGATACGGCAGATCATTCAGAGATCAAAGATCAAACCATGGGAGGGTGTATGAAGATAGCGCGATAGCTTTTTGAAATCATACTACAGACAGCGAGCAGGTAATGAGTGAGAGAGGAGATGCGGTGGATCATCCAGAGATCAAAGATCAGAGGATACGGTAGATCATCCAGAGATCAAAGATCAGAGGATACGGTAGATCATCCAGAGATCAAAGATCAGAGGATACGGTAGATTATTCAGAGATCAAAGATCAAACCATGGGAGAGTGTATGAAGATAGCGCGATAGCTTTTTGTAATCATGCTACAGACAGCGAGCGGGTAATGAGTGAGAGAGGAGATACGGTGGATCATCCAGAGATCAAAGATCAGAGGATACGGTGGATCATCCAGAGATCAAAGATAAGAGGATACGGTAGATCATCCAGAGATGATAGATCAGAGGATACGGCAGATCATTCAGAGATCAAAGATCAAACCATGGGAGGGTGTATGAAGATAGCGCGATAGCTTTTTGAAATCATACTACAGACAGCGGGTAATGAGTGAGAGAGGAGATACGGTGGATCATCCAGAGATCAAAGATAAGAGGATACGGTAGGTCATCCAGAGATCAAAGATCAGAGGATACGGTAGATCATTCAGGGATCAAAGATCAAACCATGGGAGAGTGTATGAAGATAGCGCGATAGCTTTTTGCAATCATACTACAGACAGCGGGTAATGAGTGAGAGAGGAGATACGGTGGATCATCCAGAGATCAAAGATCAGAGGGTACGGTAGATCATCCAGAGATCAAATATCAAACCATGGGAGGGTGCATGAAGATAGCGCGATAGCTTTTTGCAATCATACTACAGACAGCGGGTAATGAGTGAGAGAGGAGATACGGTGGATCATCCAGAGATCAAAGATAAGAGGATACGGTAGATCATCCAGAGATCAAAGATCAGAGGATACGGTAGATCATTCAGGGATCAAAGATCAAACCATGGGAGAGTGTATGAAGATAGCGCGATAGCTTTTTGTAATCATACTACAGACAGCGAGCGGGTAAAGAGTGAGAGAGATCTCTGAATGATCTACCGTATCCTCTGATCTTTGATCTCTGGATGATCCACCGTATCTCCTCTCTCACTCATTACCCGCTCGCTGTCTGTAGTATGATTACAAAAAGCTATCACGCTATCCTCATACACCCTCCAATGGTTTGATCTTTGATCTCTGAATGATCTACCGTATCATATGATCGGAAATGCTGTTTTTCATGTGTTATTGCAAGAAAACTGTTTTTAGCACACAAAATACGATTTTTCTCGAACATTTTCTCTAAAGGATAGAGTTTTATTGTAGATTCGGATTGCCTGTCCTCAAAAAGGGTTATCCTGATATATCTCTTAGCCCAACTCTGTCCTCCCAATAGTGATACTGTATATCGTCCTGGACGTGCAATTTTCTCTTAAATAACATTTTTGGTTGTAAATTAGCTCAAACTTATGCGAATGTACTTATTAGCATATTTAAGCCCTGTGACTCGACCAACCTAACAAAATTGTCTTAGTGCTTCGAATTCTCAACAAGCATCATTTTTGAGATATGAATCGATCACTGATTTTATTAACGATTGTTCGCCTTTCTGACTTGATGTAACTTAAAAATACCAGCTTTTTCGTTATTTTAGAATAATTATGATGTTTTCTTTTTCAATTCACTTTAAACCATCGATTGGATGTGGATGTGTCCGAGGATGAGAGAGTGATAACTTCGGATGCCATCCATTATATGATCTACAGTGATTTCTCAGAGTTTTTCGAAAGTGCTATGGGTATTCTTGATTCAAACAGTTTCTTCGACCTTAAAGATCAATAAACTAATAACAATAAACGATAAATGGGAACAGTGAAAGTTACATTGAAGAATAGAAAAAGAACTTTCACGAAAGAATCAATGAATCATTAATAAAATCAGTTTTCGATTCATATCTCAAAAATGATGGTTGTTGAGAATTCGAAGCACTGAGACAATTTTGTTCGCTTGGTCGAGTTACAGGGCTTAAATATGCTAATAAATACATTAGCATAAGTTTGAGCTGGTTTACACCCAAAAATGTGATTTGAAAGAAAATTGCACTCATTGTAAGTCCAGGACGATATACAGTATCACTATTGGGAGGACAGAATCAAATCAAATCAAATCATTTATTTTCCTGTATAAGAAAGCAAGGGGATGGTATGGGCTTCTTCTTATCACGTTAAACGGGGTCAGGAAAACTAGTCTTCGTGTGCCATAGTAGTCGATTCAGCGTGTGTCGTCAGCTTGAGTTCCTTGAAGTCCTTCTTGATCAATTCCGTCCATCTGAGCTTCGGTCTTCCTCTTGGTCTTCTTCCTTGTGGCGCGTATTGTATCATCCTTCTGCATACATGGTCTCTATCTCTCCTCTTCACATGTCCGTACCATCTCAGTCTTTTCTCTCGGATCTTTTCATTAATCGGTCTTACTTTCATCATTCCTCTAAGCACTTCATTTCTTATTCTATCAGACAGGGTAACTCCACATGCCCATCTCATCATCCTCATCTCACAAGGAGTCTCTTATGTCTTAAGTCGGCGAAAAGTGACGATTTATAGCTTATTGGAAAGCCCTTTCTCTGTAGAGTAAGAATATGTGTTTACAAAATCCTGCGGGGCTCTGTGCACGGAGTTAAAAAATTCCAAAGTTTGGGCAATTTTTGCCTTGAAATTCGCGTCTAATGGCCGAGAAATCGCCCTGAAATGATGGGGGAGTTCTGCGATCTACATTTCCGAGCTAGTGGTGGCGCAGTGGCAAAGATGTCGCTTAGAATTTTTGCGCCACGGGTTCGATCCCCGCCGAAGCCATCTCTTTTGCACCATTTTTACACTCGACTTTTTATGATTTTTTTGAATTACCTAATCTACATGACTGACCGCCGTGCATCTAATAAGTAATAAAATATGTCAGTGATCATGGCGAACTACAGAGAGAGACAAGTAAACGAGATTGCGTGAGTTATTGCGCTATATGTGACAAAGTTGGGTTAGGTTAGACGCACGACAGATGTGAGTAACTAATGTAAAAAGAAAAATATAATAAAAAATTGGAAATTCACTCGGAAACGGAGTACGAGAAAGGTCTGCATTGGTTTGGCCTATAACGAGGCCTACAAAGATTGACCCGCGAGTCTTGCTGTTATTCATTCCCCTTGGCGACTGATCTCTCTCTCCCTCTCTCTCCTGTAGAGGAGTAGTTTTGGACGCACTCCAGAGAAAGGTCCATTCATGAATACCACTATATGGCCAGTGGGGAGAGTATTCATGAGAAATGTTCGCTACACTAATTTGCATACAGTGGTGGCCAGAAGGATATCATATTTTGGTTTTTTGAGCATAACTTTTTTTGTAGTTATCCGATCACCTTGAAATTTTGATATAGTGTGCTCAAACATGTTTCACAATGTATACCGAGGCATGGGGCCGGTTTTTCAACTTTAACGGATTCCAGGCTACAGTATCCCAAAATGACCATGACAGCTAATTTTGAGTACTTGAATTTGCGACGTATTTTCGTTGTTTTAAACAATTATTTCACTGTTTAAAAAGTACTTACTCATGCTACTATAGTCATTCATCGATACTGTTTACATTTAATAGATATTAATATTCATATCGTAGGCATATTGTGAATTTCAAAAGTGCCAACTTTTTTATTATTTTTGCTTGTTTTTTGTGATTTTTTAAATGTATATTTCTTGTATTTTTGTTTTTATACTACGGTAATACCGAAAGGTGTACGATATCTATTCCCTGATATTTTGCGCGTGAGGTTTGAATGGTCTGAAGCAATCGGAACCTGCTCACCAGTTTGGTGTAATACTGGGAACGATATCCCGTGTCATCAAAAAGGTTCCCAAATTTATCAAAAACCGTTAACCCTCACTGACTGGTGTTTCACCTATCATCTAGGACCTTGATGGCAGGAATATCATCAGAATATCGCGCGAATACCCGCGGGCGAATCCCACAATCAACTAGCAAGAAATGGCACTGAAGGGTACCACTCCTCCTTCGACTCGCACCATCCCTAGGCAACCCTAATATGGTGATATTAGCGGTATATTTGTTGGCACGGTTCCTATAATCTCTCCTAAGAACAGAGAGAACCGTCTGAAGTGGGCAAAGGCTCATTTCAAAAGGACAGTCGCAGACTAGCGAAAGGTCGTCTGGTCGGACGAGTCCACGTTCAATCTCTTGGGCTCGGACGACCGGGTTGACGTCCGTAGACCAGACGGGGCTTGAGATGATGTTCAAAATCTTGTCCCCAAGGAGAATCACGGAGACAGAAGCGTCATGGTACCCAGGAACTCGAACTAGGTTCACTGCAGCGAATCAATGGAATCATGATTGCAACGGCTATCGTGCGCTCCTCCTCGCTGCACGTAGTTGGATCAGTCGGAAGCATGGAAACTAAGTACTAAATTAATCTTTGTTAATTTAATAAGTTTAATATTCAATTTGAACCTGAATTGTTGCCCAGACATCACCCAGGTGAGCTATCCACTTTGTCAGTGATTTAATGAATTAGTTTGATAGTTAACATGTTGAATATTGTTAATAAATTTGTTTTATTGATTTTTTTAAATATATTCGTGAAAAAAACGAGAAAAAAGGGCAGGAATATATTTAAAAATTAGAGGAAGTATCTTCCTCAAAATGAGCTGTCACGGTAATTTTGGGATACTGTAGCCTAGAATCCGTTAAAGTTGAAAAACCGGCCCCATGCCTCGGTATACATTGTGAAACATGCTTGAGCACACTATATAAAAATATCAAGGTAATCGGTTAACTACAAGAAAAGTTATGCTCAAAAAACCAAAATATGATATCCTTCTGGCCACCACTGTAGGTTGTCGTATTTCACTTTTAAATAAATGAATTCTCTGCTATTTAATAATATACTGATGTTAGATAACAAAAAAAAACAAATAGAAATTTTGAAATAAAACGGTTAAAAAATAGGCAAAATTAACCTTCGTTGAGTCAAAATTATTTATGACGTTTACTTGTCTCTCCCTCTCTCTGTAGTTCGCCATGATCACTGACATATTTTGTTACAAATTAGATGTACGGCTGTAGATTAGGTAATTTAAAAAAAAAGTAGATTAGGTAATTCAAAAAAATCATGAGTGTAAAATTCGTGCAAAAGAAGTGGCTTCGGCGGGGATCGAACCCGTGGCGCAAAAATTCTAAGCGACATCTTTGCCACTGCGCCACCACTAGCTCGGAAATGTAGATCGCAGAACTCCTCCATCATTTCAGGGCGATTTCTCGGCCATTAGACGCGAATTTCAAGGCAAAAATTGCTCAAACTTTGGAATTTTTTTAACTCCGTGCACAGAGCCCCGCAGGATTTTGTAAACACACATTCTTACTCTACAGAGAAAGGGCTTTCCAATAAGCTATAAATCGTCACTTTTCGCCGACTTAAGACATAAGAGACTCCTTGTCAGTACACATCAACTTTGCTTCTTGTCTATCCGTCATCGGCCATGTCTCACTTCCATACATCAGTGCTGGTCTAATCACAGTCTTATACACTTTGCCCTTCACTCGAATCGCTACTCTCCTATCTCTTAATACTCCACTGCAAGCTTTCCACTTACTCCAAGCACACTTCACTCTATTATCGATATCCCGTTGTGCATCACCTTCTGTCGCTATCACTGATCCCAGATACTTAAAGTGGTCTACTCTCTTTATCACTTCTCCATCCACATCGGTCATTATCTTAGGACCGCACTCATACCCAATGAACTCTGTTTTCTTTGTATTCAGAGTCATACCTGCTTCGGCCATTCTTGACTGGACCTCTCGCACTTTACGCTCCAATTCATCAACATTCTCATCTGTCAAACAGATGTCATCAGCGTAAATCATAAACTTCGGTGAAAACACAGAGTTGGGTTAAAAGATATATCAGGATACCCCAATTTGAGGACGGGGAATCCGAATCACATCCTCTTATCCTTTAGAGAAAATTTTCAAGAAAAATCGCATTTTGTGTGCTAAAAAACAGTTTTCTTGCAATAACACATGAAAAACAGCATTTCCGACCATATACTTAGTTGAGTTTTTTGTAGACTAGGTCATTAGCAACAGATTGAAAAAATTTTACACTGTTGCTCAAAAACGAAAAGAGTTACATTCAATTTAAGTTGACAGTAAAAAAGTTGCACAGATATGCAAATTTCGAAAACCGAAATTTAAAAATGTGGTTTTCGCACTCAGTTAGGCCAGTATAACAACTATCAATAAAAAAGGAGGAAAATTATTTTTTTTTCTGTGCAAAAAGGTTCTTATTTTCATACACTTTTACAAGAGATCCGTGATATAGTAAAGAATGAAGGACTCACAGGTCTATATAGAGGAATCACACCCAATTTCATGAAGGTTCAATATTCATTCAATATCATCTATATATTGATCTCTTCTATTGTAGGTCATACCAGCAGTTAGTATAAGTTATGTTGTATATGAGAACGTTCGAAAACGTCTTGGAGCTCCAATGTCCTAAGATACTAATCTTCCTCTGACTATTATTATGGTCTTCTTCTCATGGATCAATCTCTTTTTCTACTCCTCCTAACTAATCAACAGTCAATATGATATCGGATGCTATTCCCCGGTTTCTCTGTATTGATCCTTAATCTCCCCCTATAAATTCTGTTACGGTAGATTACGGTATTCTAGATGTTTTTCTTTCATTTCGTGTTTAGACTTCCCATTGAACCGGTTGACAATTCTAATCTGACGCCTATGCCTTTTCATCTGAACTGTTATAATACAACAACATATTAACTCATATATTCATATGATAGCTTTTGTTTTATTATCTATGGAACAATGAGATCAATCGATGTTGATTCAAGGAAAAGGATGAAATGAAGAACGACTGATGAAAAGGAAAATCGATAGATTGTGCGATCAAAGTCATTATTGCAAAGGAAACGATAGGTAAAAGAAAAAGCAATGAAGATGTTTGTTGTATTGGTCATGTTGGACAAGGAACCGTCATCAAGCAGATTTACATTTTCTTATGTCTTCGGCATCATGAAAATGCTAAAATATCAATCGTTATGGTAAAAATATTAAAATTGAGCGAAATGCTACCCGCGAAACCCCCAATGTAAAAAAATTATACATATGTTAGAAAATGAATACCTTGTATCCGAGGATACCAATGATTATCACCAATAGTGCTCTTATTATTTGCATATCTCGTACAAATGCATCTCTCTAAAAATCACAAAATCATTAAATGGTTTACTTTAATTCTACAACATAAATATTTAATCCCATTTGTATGTAATTATAATAGCGTACCATCGAGTAGTGTTTTTGTTTAGACATATCATCAAAAGATTTGAATAATTCCTTCAAATCCTGGCTCATCTTTGACTTGTCCTAAATAATAAGAGCATTACTATGAATAATTGCCCGAATATAAAACGAAAATCAGTCATACAAATATTTTTCTTATTTGAACAAAAAAGCAACCTGGGCATTAGTCGAGCAGTATCGTTTCTGGAACTGCAGTGGAGTGCAAAGAGGAGTGGTGAGAATCTACAAATATTATTGTTTAAACAATTTTGAGCTCTGCAAAATCAACCTGCGAGAATTATTAAGAACATAGCATTCTTCGTATTAAACAATAAATTCGAAAATTGAAAAAAAGTGGATATAATTAAATATTTATTTTAATTTTAGCAGATTTCTTAGGAATATATTTCGATAACATATAGCGAAAGAATAGAATTATCGATTACGAAGAGTTAAAGATATTTAATTTGTAATTTAATATAGTTGAAAGTGATAAATAAAATGAAATGAATAGTTAAACATACTTGTTTGTTCATGACGATAGCAGGAGTAGTTCCTAGACCAGATTGAGCAGCTACAAGAGCATCGAAGTCCATTAGAACATCACATACTTTCCTAAACATTTACTATTATATAGATATTCCTAAGATAATAACAATAAGAGTTCAAAAGTTGATACAAATAAAAAGAATAGTTTTGAAAGGAGTTCATAAATTAGATTAAATAAATATACCTTTCTCCACGTTCTATGATTCCCTTGAGACGATAATCATGACGTCCATAAAGATTAGTAAAGATACGATCTTCATCCTTTAGATTACCGAATGAAGTCTTCTCGTATTTCTTCTCAGCAGCTGGATGAGCAGAACTGAGAGAACGAACTATGGAAGGATAAGATCCTTTGGGAAGAAGACGTGCAGCCAGATGGCTCATACCCGATGCCATTGAGACCGGTCGACTCACTCCCAACTATAATAATGATCAAAGTTGTTATATCTTAGGCGTGTAAATGTAGAGGACGTAGATGGAGTAAGCTATTATAGCTTTATTATACAGATGATTGATAGAGAGAGAATTAGGGAGTGACCACTAGCATGGACGGGAATGGAATAGAATGAATGGATCGACCAGACATTCTCTGTCATAGACAAAGGATGGAAGTATTATGTAGATATAATTAGATATGGAAAATAGTATACATATACATAACAAAGGTACAGTTTGAAACCGAAATTAATGTTCGGAAACCAGAAAAACAACAAGACGATGGTGATACATGAAGAAAAAAAAATTACTAAAGCTAGACCCATACTCGGTTTGGATGACTCAATAGTACAGCGGAATCACCTAGTGAAAATGGGCAACCCGTGTGACCCCTTTTGATCACTCAATTTTTTTATGATTTGAACAATGAATTTCAGTCTTCAAATTGTTTGAGTTGTTTAAGCTCAAATTGTTTGAGTTGTTTTTCTCCAGATTTGCCGGAATTTATCAATTTATGTGAATTCACCGGTCATCCCTCCATGTCCCCTCGCCTTTTATCATCTTCAAATATAGTAGGCTTACTCGTTTTCTCCTGTTTTCTACTAAAACTCCCTCCAAAATGGTGGCATTCCTATTCATTTGAAAACATCAATAGATACATGTGAAATGATCTGAGGGCTGGATACTTCCGTTGAAGTGTAGTTCACTACATAAGTAGAGAAAGCTCCGAAAAAAAGATACAAGAAAAAGATACAAGAGTTACCAGATAGAAAAACAGATAAAAGATAATAATACACTAGAGTACATTACCAAATTACAATTATCATTACCATTCTGCGATCTGTTATACATGTGCATTTAAGAGATATATTGAACTCTTAAGTTAATATATAGGACAACGTATTTGAAAATTTCTGCAATTCTTGTCAAGCAAAAAAATGGCAAAATCATTCTTCCCTTTCTTCTCGAGATTTTTCTCTTCCCGGTCTTTTGTGTGCGATGAACACCGCAAAAAATGAAAAATGATTCTGCCATTTTTTTGCTTGACAAGAATTGCAAAAAATTTCAAATACTCTGTCCTATATGTATATAAACATTCTAGGATATTTATTTATTTCCTCAGAACAAAACATAATTGAATAGTTATTATTAGAATTTATAGTGTGAAGTGATCAGAAATGAACTACAATAATGTGTCAAAATATATCAAATTCAACACCGACCTATACCTCAGGTGAAATCAGAATTTGAGATCATGGGTGTCCAAGCCCGCGAAGTAATATGGACGGAGCCCGAATCGGTATATAAGAGAGGTACACCAAAAGCCGTCTAGTCTCATATATTCAAGGCTATTTATACGAGGTTCAAACCTCATGTACAACTATAGTCCAAGGATCGGAAAATAGACACATATTTCAGGTGACTTTATACACTATATATTAATAATAATATCTTTATGTGCGTTTCAGGTAAAAATGATAATGAAATATATTAAAAAATATTTAGAAAAGATCATTGGAGTTGTTGTTAGCCTCAAATAATTTTCATTTTCAATTGAACTGAAAAAAATATTTTCCTTTTTCAATTTAACAAATTTATCTCAAATGAAAATATGACTAGTTTGTTTATAATATAAGTAAAAGAGAATGAATAATAATCATATTAATAATAATAACAATGACATCTTAAGTGAGGTATTGATTGAAATGATGAAGAAGAACTGTCGTTGTATTCAAAATGCACAGATTGATTGATAAAAGACAAACGGAATATGATCATAATGCGATAGAGATGGGAATAGCGTGGGCAAAAGAGATGCTGAGGCGACTTTTCCCAACCTTGGTGTGCTGTTTGGTGTGTTTTCCTAATTTGCAAATTGCAATGAGGCATTTGAATGGAAAAATGAGTAAGATCATATGAAGATGAAGATGATGAACACGATTGAATTACCGATTGAGATCCTTAAAACGCAGATAAAATATACTTTATTTCAGTCAGGAAGAATCAGCAAAAGTTTTGGATCGAACCGGGGTTCGAACCCGCTCGGTGTTTTTAGAGTGGTACCTCTTTACCTCGACGCCACGAAAGATTTTGCTATTTAAACATAGACAAATTGTACCTCAATCGACGCGTAAAGAGTGGGGCTACAGCTTTCTTTGCCATATAAAAAAATAATTTTAAAAATAAATTTAACCAAGAAAACCGGCAAAATCGTGTTTTTGCACCTTTTCGGCGATTTTTCGCGGTACAAAGAGGTCTACGGAGGTGAAGTAGCATAGTTTTTCTGAATCAGTTTTTCAAGCGCTACAACATGAATAAAAAAGGTGCGAAATTTGAGTTGTTTGAAAAAGTTAAAAATGGGCCATTTTTCGTGACCGCACAGCTCGGCGAATATTGCTCGGAATGAGTTGGGTCCAAAAGCGAAAAGTTCGAGTTCTACAATTTCGTTTCAGGAGCCGGGACGCGAAAATTACGTTGAATAGGTGAAAATCGCGAAAAACCTACTTGAGGGAATGAAAGAAGAAATGATGAGAAGAAGAGGAACGAAAGAATCTATAGAAGGGTAGAAGAATGAGAACGGAGAATGAAAGAAGACAATGAGAGATTATCTGATTGAGTTATGATCATATGTGGGCACGCTAAGGAAAGGCTGTACGCAAACCGGGGAAGGAGGATGGATCAAACTGGAACCGATGAAATTGATTTGAAAGGGTTTCAAGATTTTATGTTATTATATCCATCTACTGATCCCAAAGATATTATTGGGTTTTGGAAACATAATCTGGTATGAGGATATACTTAAAGATCAAAGATCAATATATACATTTTTATATAATTTTTATATAATTCATCTATAGGTTCATGCAACGAAAGCGAATAAGTTAAATGTATTTTCAGCTTGTAAATTATTGTATGCAGAAGGTGGAATCAAATCATTTTGGAGAGGAAATGGAGTGAATATAGCTCCTGAATCTGCTATTAAGTTTATGGCTTATGAACAGGTATCAATGCATATGCACACAGAGAGCAAACTTACCCAAATATGGGGTAATCGTTACCCAACAACGTGTATCGGGGTATTCGTTTGCCCATATTCGGGGTATTCTGATTACCCATGCATTTTGGAGAGAAATATTACCAATTATTTTGTTAAATTGGCAAGTACATTATAGTCGAATGCTAGTTATATCAGTAGATCCCGTTACCCTTTATTCGATCTAGCCTTTCCCTTTATTTTCATCCTATTCGTTCCCGTCATAAAGACCGCGTAAGGTTGCATTCAACATTTGGGGTAATCGTTTGCCAGGGTAATGGGGGTGGGTAACGATTTGCCAGGTAAGTTTGCTCTCAGTATACTATATTATTTGATTATCGCGGTTTTAACCAAAAAAAAGTTGCAATTCTCTAGCCAGTCATTGAACCGAGATATTTGATTTTTACACTTCTTTTTTCCAAGAGGACAAAACTAAGACAACGCTATATGAGGCCGTTTGCGTATGAATCGACTAAGTGCCGGCACAGTGAAAAAATGAAATTTTGGGGATCGGGGTTCTCAATGGTGCTGATAACGATGGTCATGTTCATTTTTCACCTAAAGCCACCGTTGAGGCCAGACGACGTCGCGTTGAATTCGCGTTTTCAGCCTTTTCTCCTCAACCGGTAGTACTAAAATTTGCAGACCAGGCACCCAGGGGCAGAATTTGATGACGATCACGCCTGTCTAATTCATTTTTCATGAAAAATTTTCCGAAATTTTAAAAATTTGAATAACTCTCAATGGCAAACGTATGTGAGTGAGATACATAGATCGGACCGTAATGACTTCAGGATCTCATAGAAAAAATTTCAGCCAATTTGTGGTAGGTACTTTCAAGAAAATCAACTTTAAGTGCAGTCAAATTGCCGTTGAAATAGAGGCAATACCGTCATTTGATCTACCTCCTTGACTCTCTTCCCCTGATCGATAGGCCCCCACGATCGATAAGACAGGCGGTCTCTTTCCTCTACTACATTTTCGTCTCACCGATGAATTAAGGAACTCATGTTATGAGCATTGTGTGGGTACAAATTAAGATAACATTAACACTTTATCGTTGTTGCAGAGTAAAGAAAGAACACTCACAAAACAACTATTCAAATTAGAATTAAAACAATTAAAGTATGAAATTATAGACATAACTACTACTCCTCTTCACTTCATAGGTCCCTCGGTCGATAACACCTTCCACTTTGACTTCTTTTCCAGAAGCCAAACACAGTATCATCCAGAGTACTTCGTACTCAGAAGAAAGGGAATGAAGAACATAAGAACTATTGTGAGATTAGTTTCGATGAAGAAGTGGACGAGTTCACATCGATGATGAACATCGTCCACGATCATTATAAAGATATCTATAGTGAAGAGGAGTAGTAGTATTGTCGAGGAGTACATGCTTTAATTGTTATCATTCTAATTTGAATAGTTGGTTTTTTCGAGTGTTGCACTGAGAGCGAATTTACCTGGCAAATCGTTACCCACCCCCATTACCATGGCAAACGATTACCCCAAATGTCGAATGCAGCCTTATGCGATCTTTATGGCGGGAGCGAACTAGATGAAAATAAAGGGGAAAGGCTAGATCGAATAAAGGGTAACGGGATGTACTGATATAACTAGCATTCGACTATAATGCACCTTTTTTTCACTTGTCAATTTAACAAAATGATTGGTAATCTTTTTCTCCAAAATGCATGGGTAATCAGAATACCCCGAATATGGGCAAACGAATACCCCGATACACGTTGTTGGGTAACGATTACCCCATATCTGGGTAAGTTTGAGTAGTCTGGGTAAGTAAGTTTGGGTATCCACTCTCTAACGGGAGCCTCTCTTGTTAAGCGAATGTTAGGCTTCCCATTTTCATTGAGTGATTCAAACAAAGTATCCAAATCACATTGAGATAAAGCAATCACATTGAGATTTTTTAAATTTCCAACTTCGGTTGGATCGGAGAACTGGTAGATTCCACACAAAGTGGTATCGAAAAGCATCAAACAAAAATATTCTTATCCATTCCTCCTCTCATCATCCATCTCACATGAAAAAATCCATTGCCCTCAACACTTTTCGTACCTGTTTGTCTGTTTCCTCACTCTGTCACAAAAAGGAATCGATCGAGCTTGCTCGAAAGATCGTCCATTCAAATGGATACGAATTGAATACTCCCCTCAAGGGACATCGGATTCGTGAAAAACCTTTGATGACTGAGAATCGGCCCATCTTTTCTATCCCCTTTATCTCGGATCTTTTCACTGCAGACATCAAATCAGCTTTCAAGAAAGCGGACCTTAATGTTCTGATTGTTGAAAAGCCATCACGTTCTCTCTTATCTATGCTTTCATGTAATCGTTCGCTTGACCCCCCACGTTGTTCATCTCCAGATCTATGTATATTTTGCCCACACTCTCGTCCTGGTTGTTGTCAAACCCCCGGTGTAGTCTACAAAATCTCGTGTGATCTGTGCAAAGAATGCTATGTAGGTCATTCTGGAAGGCCGGTCCACGAAAGAGCGTCCGAACATCGTCGGGCCGCTACCCGTCCTTCCTCGTACCCTAACAATGCCTTCTCCATCCATTCTTTGTTGTTTCACAACGGTGACCCTTTAACCCTCACCGGTTCCATTCTTGCCATTGAACCCAACCCAGCCCGTAGACAAATTACTGAAGCTTGGTACATTAGATCCATAAACCCATCTTTGAACACCAGAGAAGAGCTCTCCTCTGACCAAGCCCCTGTGACCCTCATTACTTTGAATCTATAGTACTCTCTCGCCTTGTTATTCATTATTAGCTGACCTCTCTCCCTCTCCTTCTCTCCCTCTTCCTCTCTCATCCTCTCACACCCTAAACCCAACACGCATCCATCCTATCACATTCTCTCTTTCATTCACTCATTTATTCACTATCCTTAGTCATTAGTTGCTTGTGTCTCATATTTGTTAAACGGTTTTCCATGATCATATTGTTCTTGTAGGTAATTCTTCCTTCTGATGATGATATGTTAATTGTATCGAAACGTCAAATAAATATAATCTATAATTCTTCTTGTCAAGTATCCGGCCACACTCAGAAACATTCTATATTATATCACAAGAATGACAAGAATTACGCAGGATAGGATAGATCATCAACCTGTAGATATACTTTGATTCGATCTAATGGAGCTGTTGATGTTCTACTCATTGCTCCTGCTATACCACCTATACTAATGCTATACTAAATGTTTCCACCTGAACATTCAATCAATCAATAATCTCATACCTTATACCAATATCTACAGTATTCCAGTCTACTCATACTTACCATACTCCCGTCTGGATTTCCTCTTTCGAGAAATCTTCAGGCAATTGACTGTCTTCTCCAATATCGATTATCTAAGAATGTAAACACGAAATGAAAAAAAAAAACATCTAGAATACCGTAATCTACCGTAACCGAATTTATAGTAGGAGATTAAGGATCAATATAGAGAAACCGGGGAATGGCATCCGATATCATATTGACTGTTGATTAGTTGGGAGGAATAGAAAAGGAGATTGATCCATGAGAATAAGACCATAATAATAGTCAGAGGAAGATTAGTATCTTAAGACATTGGAGCTCCAAGACGTTTTCGAACGTTTTCATATACAACATAACTTATACTAACTGCTGGTATGACCTACAATAGAAGAGATCAATATATGGATTATATTGAATGAATATTGAACCTTCATGAAATTGGGTGTGATTCCTCTATATAGACCTGTGAGTCCTTCATTCTTTACTATATATCTAAATTGTCCACTCATTGTATCGGGTTGACATGGATCCGCTGAGATTGCTAAAATCAATATATTTAGTATTATGAATCATAAGAATGATCACAATTTACCATGTATACAATACCTACCATTGTTATATAAAGAAAACAAATGAAATGCCCCTATTATAGTTAATATGATATAAAGGAATGAAGAATAGAAATAATAATAATAAAGTACTTACATCGTGCCTGTAGTCGAGTTCTTATCAAGGCAAGAGGATATGAGGCTAATTGACCAAATGGAGGAAAGGAATATGAAATTCATATCTCACGTGCTCAGTATCCAATCTAATGACAAATGAACATGATGTGATACAAACCTTTAGATGGACAAGATCGTGGATATAGAGCAAATGAAACATGAAGAGTCCAATGATCAACACTATTTTGATTCAACTAAATATAATTATATAATTACAGTAATCTACAGTAATCCAAGTTCTACCTTATCGATCGCTTCTCCTGCTTCTTCACGAGAATTCATCCATAACATGGCCGTTCTATAATTATCGATTGATAGATTCAATCAATACAATCATTACCGTACTTTTTCCTTGAATCAATATCGATTGATCCCACTGTTCCAAAGGGAGAGAATAGGTTTTCAAGTAGAGGTTCAGTTAATGCACATCCACTGAAAGAAGAAATGAAAGATGAATCAATCAATAAATGGATAAACTTACCGTATATACAATTGAGGAGATGGTCGTGGTTCATGAACTTTCTTCACAGGACTATCACGAATTGTAGGAGATACAAGAGGAGAAATGATCTACAATCGATATATATATGAAGTGTATACTTAATGGATAATAAAGTATATTAAAGTATATTAACAGAGAATAAAGTATATTACCCCATCATCACTATTTAATGAATCTTTTCGATCAGTTGATAATCTCTTCTCTAATCCTTTTGCTCTTTTGAATGTATTACTATCATCTACCTACAATATAATTCATTAGATCAATCAATCAATCGATAATCATCAATACTTTCTTAATCTGAATCATTCCCGATGCTATTTTCTTCCTTAATTCTTCAGTATTTGATTGAGCTTCTTCAATTTCTGAAATAGAACTCAAATCATTATCACAACTAATCAATACATTATATATGGTAATGTAAGCAATAATAAAAAAAGAGCTGCCGCATACTAAAATAATAAATATCAAATGGAACCAATAGACAATATTCTACTATTATCAATAATTAGATACTTCTTTTCTTGATTTCCTTTTCTTTTATTTCATTCCGACTTGTAGTAGAATTCGTTGTTTCCATCTTCTTTCTCTACAAATCAATCAATACAATAGTCATCTAGCGACAGTACCAATTACTACCGTAATCAACTCACAAATGCTTTTAATTTATCCTGCATTTCTTTGAATGCTTTATCTTCTGAAGTCAAAGATGTAGGGAAAATCAATATATCTCGCATCATCTTTATGTACAATCGATATCTACAACTACCGTATCCCATTGCATATTCATTATCACTACTGTAAATAATATTGTATCCCGAATGTGAACGGATAAATTACAAAGAATAAATGAATATATTTATGAAATATTGTTTATGCGATGTAAAAGCACAACAAATGGTTGGTCTCATGGAGAATAATTCTATTGTGACAAGGAAAAGAAAAGAAGGCAATTAAGGGGCTGATCAATCAATCAATCGATAGATGAATGAGTACTGTACTACTAGTATGATGAAGATGAATGAAAGACTAGATATAGATAGAAGAGAAGATGAATGGATGAATGAATGAATAGAGTCCTCATGAAGCTGCTAAAAAATCAATCGTTATAGTAAAAATATTAAAGTTAAGCGAAACCCCCCCCCCCCCCTTTTCCAAATGTAAAAAAATAATAAAATTGTATGCCAGAAAATGAATACCTCGAGATGCATTATCCTCAGATGACTTCGGTTTTATGGTTGAGGCGAACACTATGAAGAGTAATAACAATGCAATAATAAGGCGAAAATAAAGCTTCATTTCGGAACGCTAAAAATCACAAAGCCATTAAATAGTGTAGTTTAACTCTCGAACATAAACATTTAGGCAAATTTGTATATAATTAGAATAGCGTACCAGTGAATCGTATCGTTCTTTCTCATTCTCATCATAAGATTTGAGTAGCTTCATCTAAAACATAAATATTTAGCCCCATGTGCATATATAATCATAATAACGTACATTTTTGTCGTGTTCTTTTTTAGACATATCATCAAAGGATTTGAAGAATTCCTTCAAATCATCATTCAACTTTGCCTTGTCCTAAATAATAAAAGATCATCAGTATGAATAATTATATATAAAATGAAAATCAGATTTGTTAGGAATAAGTTTCGATAGCATATAGTGAAAGAATATAATTATCGATTACGAAGAGTACAGTGTTAAAGATATATAATATGTAATTTAATATATTTAAGTGATAAATAAAATGAAATGAATAGATAAATATACTTCATCATTCTTGACTATATCAGCAACAGTTCCTAATGCACATTTGGCAATTACAGGATCGAAGTCCATTAGAACATCATCACATACTTTCCTAAACATTTACTATTATATAGATATTCCAAAGACAATAACAATAAGAGTTCAAAAGCTGATACAAATAAAAAGAATAGTTTTGAAAGATGAGATGGTGTAAGGTAAAAGAATGAAATAATATACTTAGGCATAAATGCTACAGATGATCCACCGATCTTACCGTTAATATATTAAATTAAATAAATATACCTTTCTCGCAGTTCTACGACTCCTTTGAGACGATAACCATTACATCCATCAAGATTAGCAAAGATATGATGTTCATCCTTTAGACTACCGAATGAAGTCTTCTCTGGCTTCTTCTTAGCAGCTGGATGTGCAGCACTGAGAGAACGAACGATCGAAGTAGAAGCTCCTTTGAGAAGAAGACGTACAACTAGATGGCTCATATTCCGCACGGGGTATCCCTCTATAATAATGATTAAAGGACAATTTGAAAATGAAATTAATGTGCGGAAACCAGAAGAGCAAAAACAGGATGGAGATACATGTAAAAATAAATGATACTTTACTAAAGCTAGACTCATACTCGCTTTGGATGGCTCAACGGAAACATAGAGGACGAGTCGGGTTCGCGTTGCGGTCGCGTCGAGAAAAGTTGGCAGTTTGTAGCGTACACCGTACACCGTACACCGGTACACCGTACACCCGTGTTTGGTACACCTGTGTGTTGTACACCGGTGTGTGTCGTACACCAGTGCTTGGTACACCAAAGCAAGTCTATGAAAAAATATTTCTTTTTATTTGACATTGATTTTTACGCGATATTAATTTAATTACATGCAATATTCATTTCTCAATACAAAAGGATACATACCCGTATACCGCATATATCAGAACTGTCATTTTGATGCCCATACAAATTTAAAATTCATTTCTTTGAATATTTTTTTAATCGGTGTACTGGTTCCTTTGTTTTTATTTATTCATAGATAGTTCGATAATGTAGGAAAATGGAGAAATGGAAGTTCACTTATGAATTCTGCTTATGAGCATACTGTTAACTCAGGTTTGTGATTGGATAATGCTTTCTACTTTCAGGTACACTCAAAAAACAATTCCCTAGCTAAGGTACCCCAAGAGAATTATTCCCAGTCATATAAGGCAATATTTCCCTTATATGTAAGGGCTTTTTTTCTCGACTTACATATAAGGGAATTATTCGTTTTGTGTCCCAGCCCTGGTGGGGATTTCTGTAGGTCTGAGCTGTAGCTGTAACAGTAGTGCTCCCACTAGAGCTCAGACCTACAGTATTACCACTAGAGCTAAGAGCTATAGTAATCTCCACAAGAGCGTAGAACTAGCAATCTCGGCTACAGCTCAGACCTATGATGATCATCACTGAAGCTCAAAAATACAGTAATACTCCCTAGTCGTATACAGTAATCCCTACTAGAGCTCACACCTACAGTAACATATGCGCTAAAACGCTTGCCGCAATGCGTCTGATTCATACATGGGCAACGTTTGACGGAGGAAAAAAATTGTGTGGGTCGATAAATTTATGCGATGTAAAAGCACAACAAATGGTTGGTCTCATGGAGAATAATTCTATTGTGACAAGGAAAAGAGAAGAAGGCAATTAAGGGGCTGATCAATCAATCAATCGATAGATGAATGAGTACTGTACTACTAGTATGATGAAGATGAATGAAAGACTAGATATAGATGGAAGAGAAGATGAATGGATGAATAGAGGAATACCGACTAACCCAAACAATCTGAAACAACAAAAACAATATTGAATAAATTAGTACGGTATATGGAGAAGAGAAGAGAAAGGAATACACAACCCAAATAAAAGAATAAGGGTGAATATAATAGAATATAAAGGAAAAGAAGAAGAATAAGAAAATAGAGAATCTCATAATTTGAATCTTATTATAATTATTTTTATAATAAGACACTAACTACACTCGTACATAATATAGCCTAACAAGTTATCACACAAAAGATAAGAAAACAAATGATAAACAATCATATGAATATATGAGTTAATATGTTGTTGTATATAGTAGTTCAGATGAAAAGGCATTGGTGTCAGATTAGAATTGTCAACCGGTTCAATGGGAAGTCTAAACACGAAATGAAAAAAAACATCTAGAATACCGTAATCTACCGTAACCGAATTTATAGTAGGAGATTAAGGATCAATATAGAGAAACCGGGGAATGGCATCCGATATCATATTGACTGTTGATTAGTTGGGAGGAATAGAAAAGGAGATTGATCCATGAGAATAAGACCATAATAATAGTCAGAGGAAGATTAGTATCTTAAGACATTGGAGCTCCAAGACGTTTTCGAACGTTTTCATATACAACATAACTTATACTAACTGCTGGTATGATCTACAATAGAAGAGATCAATATATGGATTATATTGAATGAATATTGAACCTTCATGAAATTGGGTGTGATTCCTCTATATAGACCTGTGAGTCCTTCATTCTTTACTATATATCTAAATTGTCCACTCATTGTATCGGGTTGACATGGATCCGCTGAGATTGCTAAAATCAATATATTTAGTATTATGAATCATAAGAATGATCACAATTTACCATGTATACAATACCTACCATTGTTATATAAAGAAAACAAATGAAATGCCCCTATTATAGTTAATATGATATAAAGGAATGAAGAATAGAAATAATAATAATAAAGTACTTACATCGTGCCTGTAGTCGAGTTCTTATCAAAGCTAGAGGATATGAGGCTAATTGACCAAATGTTGATGAACATGTACCACAAGCTGTAAGAGATTAATTGAATGGATGAATGAATATATGGAAATGAATAGATGAATAGATACCTAATAAAGCCAATACTCCAGGTTCAGATGATCGTGAATGTTTACAATATAATGATTTAAGTGTTTCATATATAGCTAGATCAATACCAGCATATGGAATGATACCAAGGAGATTAGGAACATATCCCTTAATCAATTCAATTCATCATTACAATACAATCAAAGACAATCATACCTTATAGAAAGTAGAAAAGCCTTCTTTTCTATACAATTTGACAGCAAAATGAACCAATCCTTTATGTAATTGACCTGTTCGTCGTAAAGCTAATCGAGTCTTCAATACCTATAATACAATATATTGATGAATACATTATATCGCATAGATATACAAAAGGATTATTAATCAATAGTGTGGATTAATTCCATAATAAATAAGTAGTGATATCTTTTCTGTTATACGTTCTTTTTCATAGTCATAGATAGTTCTCTTCATTCTCTTTTATTAATCAATGAAATATACCTCCATAGGATATATAATAGTTTGTGATATAGCTCCAGCTGATGATCCAGCAGCAAATCTTTCATATATCTCTAGTTCATTACTTCCTTTTGCACGTTGAATCAATCTCTTCATCTTAATAATAATACATTATTCATTTTCAGTCATATAACGTTGTCTTAGTTTTGTCCTCTTGGAAAAAAAGAAGTGTAAAAATCAAATATCTCGGTTCAATGACTAGCTAGAGACTTGCAACTTTTTTTGGTTAAAACCACGATAATCAATTAATATAGTAGTTATATGCATTGATACCTGTTCATAAGCCATAAACTTAATAGCAGATTCAGGAGCTATCTTAACTACATTCACTCCATTTCCTCTCCAAAATGATTTGATTCCACCTTCTGCATACAATAATTTACAAGCAGAGAATACATTTAACTTATTCGCTTTGGTTGCATGAACCTATAGATGAATATTGATTAGTCTTGAATGGATCAGATAGATCATCAACCTGTAGATATACTTTGATTCGATCTAATGGAGCTGTTGATGTTCTACTCATTGCTCCTGCTATACCACCAGCTACTAAATGTTTCCACCTGAACATTCAATCAATCAATAATCTCATACCTTATACCAATATCTACAGTATTCCAGTCTACTCATACTTACCATACTCCCGTCTGCATTTCTTCTTTCGAGAAATCTTCAGGCAATTGACTGTCTTCTCCAATATCGATTATCTAAGAATGTATAGATTGATCTTTGATCTTTAACTATATCGTCATACCAGATTATGTTTCCAAAATCCAATAATATCTTTGGGATCAGTATAATAACATAATATATAATAACATAGTATATAATAACATAAAATCTTGAAATTCTTTCAAATCAATTTCATCGGTTCCAGTTTGATCCATTCTTAAACAAGTACATACACTACTTATATAAACAATGAGAAGGAAGGAATTAAAGAAGAATGAAATAAACTAACTTAGATACAAGATGCTGTGCCTTTTGGTCAGAGAGGGGCACTCCTAATTCATTACAATAGTGTTTGATCTCTTTTACATCAATGAAACCTACAGTATATCTCATTATATTGATTGATAGAATAAGATAACAAATGATACCATCTCTATTCTTATCAAGATCTAAGAAGATTAGTTCAAGTCTCTTCTCATGTTCAACTACATATTTGGCAAATTCACCAAATGTAACTTTTTCTTCATCTGTACTCATACGTGCTAATAGTTTCTGAAATAATCAATCAAGTAACAAAAGATCAAAGATCAACATACAGGAGCTAATCTAGATGGAATATGAGGAACTTCTGATTTGAGTGCTGCTGTTAAGTCTCGAATATCGATTGTCCCATCGTTATCGTAATCCAATCGCTTATACAAGTCTCGGATCCTATAATTAATGTCCATTACCTACAGTATACCCAAGAGTTAAAAAGTGAAGGTTTTCGTGCAGTTACTGCACATTCGTTAGAATTACACCACAGACTACAAAGAAAAAGCTTAAGGGTACGATATATATATATATGGATATTAACCGTTGTTCGACATCTTCTTCATCTAGATCCCTGAATCATAACCTCATAAAACATCATCTAGTGCTTTTGTATTATTAAAATATAATTAATCAAAAGGAGAATAAAGTAACCTCTCCATTTTCTCGGGTGATAAACCGTATAGATTTGCATGAGTAGTTATGGCTGTTTCAACAGGAATCGATCCCTTAATTGGAATATTTGTATTTGTATGATAGTATAGAAATGTACACGTGAACTGCATGCTTATCGCACGTGTCCACATCTACACGACAATCTACATATTATATCATCGTCATGATACAGACATACCTTATACAAGGATTCGTGAAACATTTAAACGATAGGAAAAATAAACTGGAAGAAAGGTAAAGAAGTAACAAACTTGTATAAGACTGGGAAGCTTAGAGCTGGCAGATCCAATAAGAAGAGGAGAAACCTTACGACTGCCTATATCTAAATCGATAACGTAATTGTCATATATATAAAGCACCTAACGTTTAGTGGAACAAAATTTCTAAACAGCTGAAGTTTTTTTTCCGTCCTAGAGGCATTTAAAAAAAAGATGTACACTAAGTTACAGAATGACATAATAGAGAATGACATAATCGTTTATTAAATTTTTAGGTGGAGAAAGAAGTGGATCCATCTGATCCTCAAGAATATTTCAATATGCGCGTTCGTATGATTGAAGGAAGAAGAGCTGAAGGAAAGAGTTAGTTGATTTATAGAACCTTTTTCAAAGGATGACATTGAAATAGAATAATCATTTGCTGACATGAATAGTTGTTTTTATTTGGGATAACTTAAATAATGGATTGTATTCGTTCTAAAGGATATATCGATTGATTCAGATCCATTCCCTCACAAGTTCAATGTCTCTATCTCTCTTTCTGACTTTATTGAGAAGTATGCTCATGTGAAGAATGAAGAAGTTGTCGAAGATGTTATCGTGAGTGTTGCTGGTCAGTCGATCCATCCAATCATCATATGAGTCATATTATATCTATAGGTCGTGTGTTCTCCAAACGTGAAGCTGGAGCTAAACTCATCTTCTATGATATCCATGGAGAGGGAAAGAACCTTCAGGTTGAACCAATCCTTTTCTTATTTTTCTTCCAAATTCTATTTTCTTCAATTAATTAATCACACTGTAAAATACTATATCTCTAGTTATTATTATCGTGGTTTTAGGTTTTGGCTAATGCGAAGTACCATAAGGGTGAAGAAGACTTTGCTACCGTACACGGACGTGTTCGTAGAGGAGATATTGTTGGATTCAGAGGTTATTATAGTTTTTGATTGATTATATAATATCGATTGACTATAGGTCATCCTACTCGATCAAAGGCAGGTGAACTATCAGTTCTCCCTGTTGAAACTGAACAACTTACTCCTTGTCTTCATATGCTCCCTCATACTCATTTCGATCTCAAGGATCAAGAGACTAGGTTACTTTTATTAATTAGATAATCGTTATTGATGACTTAATATTTATGATTTAGATACCGTAAGCGTTATCTCGATTTGATCATGAATCCTGCAGTGAAGAACAAGTTTGTTGTTCGATCTCAACTGATTACTTTCCTTAGAAGATATCTCGATAACCTAGGATTCCTTGAGGTAAATTCTTTCTTTTAAAAATTTATTATATTTGTGCTTCACGCACTGCCTATTCATCCGAAATAATAAAAATAACACAAGGAAACTTTTCCAGGTTGAAACACCAATTATGAATCAAATTGCTGGAGGTGCAACTGCTAAACCATTCATTACTCATCATAATGATCTCAATCTTGATCTATTCCTTCGTATTGCTCCTGAACTCTATCATAAGGTTTGTCATCATGTTTCATATGATAATATAATGAATGAATGATTGAAGATGTTGGTAGTAGGAGGTATTGATCGTGTATATGAAGTAGGACGTCTATTCCGTAATGAAGGAATTGATATGACTCATAATCCTGAGTTTACTACATGTGAATTCTATATGGCTTATGCTGATTATGAAGATGTTATCAAGATTACTGAGAATCTACTCTCCAGTATGCATAATTGATTTAGTTTATTGAATGATGAGTATTTAACTAATTTTGTATTACAGAGATGGTGATGTTCATCCATGGCAAATATGTTATTGAATACCATCCTAATGGAGCTGGTACTGAACCTGCTTATAAGGTATAATATATATTTTTCTTGGTGTTAGTTTTATTAGTGTGATATTGTTTCAGTAAATTTAAACAAATATCAGGGTGTATCATATATTTCCACACAACTTATTAATTTGATTCCAACTCTTGCTAGTCCTCAATTTCTTAATGCAATAATGTTTAATGCTCGTATTCTTTTGGTAATCCAATAGTCAGCCTTCATTTTGTATTACAATTTTATGTGTACAAGACCTACCCGGTTTTGGCAACCGACCCATCCGATTTAGCAAAAAAATCACTCAAATATGAAAACGCCCCAACAGAATCTCTTTTATATTGTGTATCAGTTTTCGAAATATGGATATGTGTATTGTAAATTGTATTCTTTCGCATAAAATGGGATGTAGTGGGTCGATCCTTGAGTATTTAATATACAATACATTTCAGGTAGACTTCACTCCTCCATTCAAGAGAGTTCATATGTATGATGGATTAGAAGAAGCACTGAAATGCAAATTGCCACCACCCAATACTCTTCATACTCCTGGTTAGATTGTTTCATTATAATTAAGATCAATATATTGAATGATTGATATAGAGGCACGTGACGCTCTCGATGCTTTGTGTAAGAAGCATAATGTTGATTGTTCTGAACCAAGAACTGCAGCTAGACTACTTGATAAGTTGGTTAGTACATAGACAATATACTGTATATGATGGAACTAAATAATGAATATTTTGTAAGGTAGGAGAATTCCTTGAATCAACATTCATCTCTCCCACTTTCCTCATTGGACACCCACAAATCATGAGTCCTCTTGCTAAATGGCACAGGTTAGGAATGATTCTATTGATTAATTAAGATAATGTTGTCAATCGATATAATATTGTTATATTTAAGATCAATCGAAGGATTGACTGAACGATTCGAACTCTTTGCTGTTACTCGTGAGATTGCTAATGCATACACTGAGTTGAATGATCCTATCATTCAGAGACAAAGATTCGAACAACAAGCAAAGGATAAGGTACATATTATTGATTGATTGTGATTGACATTGTAATATTATAGGATGCTGGAGATGATGAGGCTCAATTGATTGATGAAACATTCTGTAATGCTCTAGAGTATGGTCTACCTCCAACTGCTGGATGGGGAATGGGAATCGATAGATTATCTATGATCCTTACTGATAGTAATAACATCAAGGTATTACTCTTTCATTCTTATTATATCTATCTTTTCTTACTATTTTGGAGTATAATAATAATAATGATGTGGTTGAATTGTAGGAAGTACTCTTGTTCCCTGCAATGAGACCAGAAGATAATAATCAATCGGGAGATAAGGAAAATGCTAAGGAAACAAGTGCTTAATCTGTTGTTGCTATCTTATTCACCAATTTATGCTCTATTACAATACCCTAGGAGCTCTCAACTAAGAAGCTTTCAATTCATTGTTTCGCCCGTTGTTATGTTTTTTCTGGTTATCGATTATCAAGGGAATTTTGTTTGCATTATTATGAAATTGATAAAGATGGTTGCGTTATATTTCAGTTGAATCACAAAAAAATGTGATGATTGAAACAATAATTGTGAGATCAAGTACAGCTTATTGAATCGAAGGAAAATGTTATAGAAAAAAGTAATTAAAAAGATAAACTGAGAGTGTATCTGTATTATATGAACAGATGTAATCCGATGATGTTTACAACATTGAATGAAAATGTGATATTACTCATAACTGACTAATAAAATACGATAGAATTCATCTTCTGATCAAATGTTTTGCAGAAATGTGTAAAGATAGCATTGAACGTATGTTCATGATCAAATAGAGAGAGGGTTACTAATAATAATCAATGTTTATTCATATATACAATGATTCATATGATAGTATATAAAGAGTGAATGATGAGATATATTCATTGACTACAATGAATCGTCTACTATCTTCCATTCTATTATTATCTCTTATATCTATTGTATACTCATCCAATTGTTATGAGAATTGGTCAAGATGTACACCAGCTACCGGTTTTGGTCAGCATTGATTAGTCGAATAGAATGAGTTACAGTACTCCTTTAGGAACTGGAATACTGTGGAAGGGATGTTCCGATTACTGTAGGCAATGTAAGGGATATAGTGGTGGATCATGTAAAAAAGTACAGAATAAAGTTTGTAGTGGAGGATATCAATGCCAGTAAGTTTCATACTCTAGGTACAAATAATCATTATATAAATGTATGTATAAAGAATACAATCATTAATTCAGAAAAATAAAGAAAACACGTTATAGATGCAGTGGAAGTCGAATCAAACCAAGTGATAATTTTGTAACGACTCCCTTCGGGAGTGTTGTTTGACTTATGGTATACAACGGAGGACGACTACCCTTGCCCTTATTTGGTACAATGGTAGTGTGTAATACAAAGGAATTATATTTATATATTTATTTATACTATAAACAATTGGGGGATCGTACTGGTTGGTGTGGGGTTTAACCACTGAGATTGGGGTGTGGGGTTTAACCACTGAGATGGGGTGTGGGGTTTAACCACTTGAGGGAATGAATATGAGATTGACGACTCTCTGGATCGGACCGATAAGGTGAAGTGGTTGATGATGGAATGGTCTTATATACTAGTGAGATAATAATATGAATGATAGGTAATTGGTTTATACCAATTTGAATAATATTATTGCAGTTGGGTAAACTAATTATAAAGGAAAGTAGTGACAAGTCACTACAAATTTACTCGTGAAAACAACTTGTGCACTTGGATTAAAATATACACTCACAGCGAACTGTCTCATATATGAGATACTCAGTGACGAAGTAAGCTTGATTCGCGACTGAGTGACTCACATATGAGACAATTGGAGTGGCTAAGGCCGTGGGCGAGGATAGAGAGCAATGAGACAATTGGTTTCTCATATTTGAGAGACTCACCTACTCTATTAACTAGAGTAAGAGTAAACGTATATTGGCAAAAGATTTTACTCAGAGAGGGCGTCGAACTAGTGCGGAAGCATTCTACCGAACTTAATGTTCATTGAATATCATATTTGTGAATAAAAGAAGGAATAAAATATTGCTCTAAAAAAGTTTTGTGTTTGTTGTTGAAGTAAACAGAAGAAATATATGTCTATAAGGACATTTCAATAAATAAAATGTCTATATCATCGACTATATAACAACTATAGATTGTTTGATCTCTCCATAGTTGGCAATGCGCCTTCTTCCTCTTATGCTTCTATTTTCTATATTATTTCATTCTCTCATGCTAATTGTTACAAGAATTCATCTAGATCTCTTCCTTCCAAATCAGGTGTGTACTAGGGTGGCAAGAATGGCGCAAGAGTATTCGTTCCCACTGGCAGTCTTGGCCGAGTAATCGGAGAGAGAGGCATTTACGATCTCTCTCTCATCGAATGAGCCGGGAGAGGGGTCATTGTCTCGAATAGTCAAAAAACAGTCGAGTCGAAATCGAATGGAAAGGTTTTTCTCAGCACTGCGTTGACCAAATTCAATACTTTTTAAACTTCTGACATCAGCTCATTAAGTGCTATAAAACGAAGCCAAATTTAACAATTTTTTTCAAAAAAATTTTTTAAAATAATTTGTTGGTTTATGATACAATAATATTATTAATTTGATAACAATTATTATGGCAATACTATTATTAAAGTTCCAATTCGTCATCAGATTCAAACTCTTCAATCTCGCTATCATCAGACAAAAAAAGAAAAAAAAGAGAAATTTTAATTTGAATTATTCGATGCGAATTGTGTATCATTTTAAAGATCTCGTTTTGCTGATTTCAAATATACATAATTTGTCTAGTTTTGTTCAAACACGGCCTTGAAAAACGCTCGACTCGACTTCGACTCGACCTAAAAACGATTATCCTAGGGAGAGAGATAGAGACTGCCAAGGGGAACGAATATCCTCTCCATTCGACCTCGACTCGATAGAGACTACAAAACAGGCTCATTCGAGAGCAATTCTCGCCACCCTAGTGTGTACACTATTCATTCTTATCTCTTCTTTATTCACTAATATTCAGTGTATAAAGTATTTGATTCATGTGAAGAATACTGTAATGGATGTCAAGGATTATCGATTGGTCAATGTGAGCAAGTAGAAATTGAAGAATGTAAATAGGATATCAATGCAAGAAGGAAAATCGATAAATTGAGGTATTGAGGTCACTATTGCAAAGGAAACGATTGGGAAAAGAAAAAAAAAACAACGTATAAAGTGTATCGGTAATGTTGCTCAAGGAACCGTCATCAATCAGAACATCGGATTCCGGCCTCATGAAGATGCTAAAATATCGATCGTTATGGTAAAAATATTAAAGTTAAGCGAAACCCCCCCCTCCGAAATGTAAAAAAATAAATTGTATACAAGAAAATGAATACCTGGAGATGCACTATCTTCAAATGACTTCGGTTTAATGGTTGAGGCGAGAATTATGAAGAATACTGACAATACAGTTATAATTCGAAAATGAAACTTCATCTCAGCCCGCTAAAAATCACAAAATCATTAAATAGTGTAGTGTAACTCTCGAACATAAACATTTAGGCAAATTTGTATATAGTTAGAATAGCGTACTAGTGAGTCGTATCGTTGCTTCTCATTCTCATCAAAAGATTCGAATAACTTCATCTAAAACATAAATATTTAGCCCAATGTGTATATATAATCATAATAACGTACATGTCTGTCGTGTTGTTTAGATATATCATCAAAAGATTTGAATAATTCCTTCAAATCCTGGCTCATCTTTGATTTGTCCTAAATAATAAAAGATCATCAGTATGAATAATTATATATAAAATGAAAATCAGATTTGTTAGGAATAAGTTTCGATAGCATATAGTAGAATCGATTACGGAGAGTACAGTGTTAAAGATATATAATATGTAATCTAATATATTTAAGTGATAAATAAAATGAAATGAATAGATAAATATACTTGTTCATTCTTGATAATTTCAGCAGCACTTCCTAATGCAGATTTTCCAATAACAGGAGCATCCAAGTTCATAAGAACATCATCACATACTTTCCTAAACATTTACTATTATATAGATATTCCAAAGATAATAACAATAAGAGTTCAAAAGTTGATACAAATAAAAAGAATAGTTTTGAAAGGATGAGATGGTGTAAGGTAAAAGAATGAAATAATATACTTATTGTTAGGCATAAATGATACAGATGATCCACCGATCTTACCGTTAATATATTAAATTAAATAAATATACCTTTCGCCGAGTTGTCCAACTCCTTTGAGACGATAATCAAGACGTCCATAAAGATTATTAACGATACGATCTTCATCCTTTAGACTACCGAATGAAGCCTTTTCTGTCTTCTTCTCAGCAGCTGGAGGAGCAGCACTCAGAGAACGAACGATCAAAGGAGAAGCTCCTTTGGGTAGAAGACGAGCAGTAAGATGGCTCATACTCGATGCCATTGGGGGGATATTCCGAACTGTAATAATGATTAAAGGACAATTTGAAAATGAAATTAATGTGCGGAAACCAGAAGAGCAAAAACAGGATGGAGATACATGTAAAAATAAATGATACTTTACTAAAGCTGGACTCATACTCGCTTTGGATGGCTCCACGGAAACATAGAGGACGAGTCGGGCTCGCGTTGCGGTCGCGTCGAGAAAAGTTGGCTAATTGCCAAATACTGGAGCGTTTTGGCTCCAACCACGAAAACCCTTTAAATTATGCTAAAGTATATGGAATAATTTTGCACTTTCGGGGCCGGCTCAACACCCAGAGGCAGTATGTTTTGTACACCGTACACCGTACGTGTTTGGTACACTGGTGGTACCCTGCATTGAAAATTGTTTTAGTTGTGCGTCTATTTTGTACATTTCGATAATTCTCATATTATTTTCATTATTATGTTCTTTTACTTCCCATTTGAGTCAAATTTTGTTCAATATCTTTGTCGACACCTATCACTATACCTAATGGGCACTATCATGACGAAATAACGACTGTTTATAAATTCAGAACCTTTTTTCAGTTTTCAAAATTTGTTTGATGTGAGTTTAACTGAGCTATTGCTGATTAATTATATAATTTAAATATAAGGAGGATGCTGAATACAGGTTAGCGGGAATTAATTTATTAGTGTGGAAATGTATTCACTATTATCTATATGAATATATATATTTGCATGCTGCGGGAAAATGAATGGAGGGGGAATGTTAACATAGTTCATTGTTTTGCGTAGTAATGGCATGCCCATTTTACATATTTGAAATATATTTGTTATTTTCATAATTGGCTGTATAGTTTCTTCTGCATAGATTGATCGATCCATTTACACATTTTTGAGAAGTATGCTGATTGTAGTCAGCTCAATATGGAGAAAGTCATCTTATGCATCTCTGTTGTCTAAAAAATTTCTGAACAAAAATTTCTGGAAAAAAATCGAAGAAATGAAAGAACTTTTTATTAGAAAGAAAATGATACAATGTACTTGTGAAGGAATTGTATAAATGTATAAAAATGTAAATGTATAAAATTGTATAAAAAGAAGAGAAGATACAATTATTACTATTCATATTCAAGGATGACTTCTTCTTAGATTTATAATAGTACAACTGAAGAGAAAGAGATCACTTTTACAAGAATTAGATATATACAGTACATATTATTCATCTCAATCGTATTTTATTTGATGAAACATTTTTATGATGTATGATAAATAAATAAATATATACAAATATAATTAATCAATCATCATTATCCATCGACGACTTCCTTCTTTCTTTACGATTTGCTGTAATTGAAAGAAATAATTATTAAGATTTAGAAATTTCATGAGCCAAGACATTCAAGTTTGAGATTGAAGATGATGAGTATTATAATGGACACTCTTCTCTTGTATTCTCTTTACTCTCATATTACAATTACTCACTTATTTTATATTCGACATTGAATGAAAGGAATGAATTGTATATAATACAATGAGACATAGACATAATAGATATGAATACAAGTAGAGAGGGATTACGATATTCGTATCTCACTTGCTAATTCCCATGCACTTAATAATGATGGAATAGATGAAGTCGATGGTTGTGGTGATGCTATTCCTTCAGAACATGATAATGATTCTTCCGATACTATATCTGAAGAAATATTAGTAATCGATATGAATATTTAGACTACCGTAATCATATTGTACATTCGACAGTATCCAATATAATGACAAATGAACATAATGTGATAGAAACCTTTAGACGGACAAGATCGTGGATAAAGAGCAAATGAAACATGAAGAGTCCAATGATCAACACTAGTTTGATTCAACTAAATATAATTATACAATTACAGTAATCTACAGTAATCCAATTACTACCTTATCGATCACTGCTCCTGCTTCTTCACGAGAATTCATCCATAACATTGCAGTTCTATAATTATCGATTAATAGATTCAATCAATATACTCATTACCGTACCTTTTCCTTGAATCAATATCGATTGATCTCACTGTTCCAAAAGGACTGAATAGTCTTTCAAGTAGAGGTTCAGTCAATGCACATCCACTGAAAGAAGAAATAAAAGATGAATCAATCAATAAATGGATAAACTTACCGTATATACAATTGAGGAGATGGTCGTGGTTCATGAACTTTCTTCACAGGACTATCACGAATTGTTGGTGATACAAGAGGAGAAATGATCTACAATCGATATATATATGAAGTGTATAATTACTGGATAATAAAGTATATTAACAGATAATAAAGTATATTACCCCATCATCACTATTTAATGAATCTTTTCGATCAGTTGATAATCTCTTCTCTAATCCTTTTGCTCTTTTGAATGTATTACTATCATCTACCTACAATATAATTCATTAAATCAATCAATCAATCGATCATCATCAATACTTTCTTAATCTTAATCACTCCCGATGCTATTTTCTTCCTTAATTCTTCAGTATTTGATTGAGCTTCTTCAATTTCTGAAATAGAACTCAAACCATTATCACAACTAATCAACACATTATCTATGGTAATGTAAGCATTAATAAAAAGAGCTATCGTATACTAAAATAATAAATATCAAATGGAACCAATAGACAATATTCTACCATTATCATAATAAGATACTTACTTCTTTTCTTGATTTCCTTTTCTTTTATTTCATTCCGACTTATAGTAGAATTCGTTGTTTCCATCTTCTTTCTCTACAAATCAATCAATACAATAGTCATCTAGCTACAGTACCAATTACTACCGTAATCAACTCACAAATGCTTTTAATTTATCCTGCATTTCTTTGAATGCTTTCTCTTCTGAAGTCAAAGACGTAGGGAAAATCAATATATCTCGCATCATCTTTATGCACAATCTATATCTACAACTACCGTATCCCATTGCATATTCATTATAACTACTGTAAATATTATTGCATCCCGAATGTGAACGGATAAATTACAAAGAATAAATGAATATATTTATGAAATATTGTTTATGCGATGTAAAAGCACAAGAAATGGTTGGTCTCATGGAGAATAATTCTATTGTGACAAGGAAAAGATAAGAAGAAGGCAATTAAGGGGCTGATCAATCAATCAATCGATAGATGAAGGAGTACTGTACTAATAGTATGATGAAGATGAATGAAAGACTAGATATAGATAGAAGAGAAGAGAAGATGAATGAATGAATAGAGGAATACCGACTAACCCAAACAATCTGAAACAACAAAAACAATATTGAATAAATTAGTACGGTATATGGAGAAGAGAAGAGAAATGAATACACAACCCAAATAAAAGAATAAGGGTGAATATAATAGAATATAAAGGAAAAGAAGAGGAATAAGAAAATAGAGAATCTCATAATTTGAATCTTATTATAATTACTTTTATAATAAGACATTAACTACACTCGTACATAATATAGCCTAACAAGTTATCACACAAAAGATAAGAAAACAAAAGATAAACAATCATATGAATATATATGAGTTAATATGTTGTTGTATATAGTAGTTCAGATGAAAAGGCATTGGTGTCAGATTAGAATTGTCAACCGGTTCAATGTGAAGTCTAAACACGAAATGAAAGAAAACATCTAGAATACCGTAATCTACCGTAACCGAATTTATAGTGGGAGATTAAGGATCAATACAGAGAAACCGGGGAATAGCATCCGATATCATATTGACTGTTGATTAGTTGGGAGGAATAGAAAAGGAGATTGATCCATGAGAAGAAGACCATAATAATAGTCAGAGGAAGATTAGTATCTTAAGACATTGGAGCTCCAAGACGTTTTCGAACGTTTTCATATACAACATAACTTATACTAACTGCTGGTATGACCTACAATAGAAGAGATCAATATATGGATAATATTGAATGAATATTGAACCTTCATGAAATTGGGTGTGATTCCTCTATATAGACCTGTGAGTCCTTCATTTTTAACTATATATCTAAATTGTCCACTCATTGTATCGGGTTGACATGGATCAGCTGAGATTGCTAAAACCAATATATTTAGTATTATGAATAGTAAGAACGATCGCAATTTACCATGTATACAATACCTACCATCGTTATATAAAGAAAGAAATGAATTGCCCCTATAGTTAATATGATATAAAGGAATGAAGAATATACATGATAATGATAATATACTTACATCGTGCCTGTAGTCGAGTTCTTATCAAAGCTAGAGGATATGAGGCTAATTGACCAAATGTTGATGAACATGTACCACAAGCTGTAAGAGATTAATTGAATGGATGGATGAATAGATGAATGTATACCTAATAAAGCCAATACTCCAGGTTCAGATGATCGTGAATGTTTACAATATAATGATTTAAGTGTTTCATATATAGCTAGATCAATACCAGCATATGGAATGATACCAAGGAGATTAGGAACATATCCCTTAATCAATTCAATTCATCATTATAATACAATCAAAGACAATCATACCTTATAGAAAGTAGAAAAGCCTTCTTTTCTATACAATTTGACAGCAAAATGAACCAATCCTTTATGTAATTGACCAGTTCGTCGTAAAGCTAATCGAGTCTTCAATACCTATAATTCAATATATTGATGAATACATAGATATACGCAAGGATTATTAATCAATATTGTGATGGATTAATTCCATAATAAATAAGTATGTTATATCTTTTCTGTTATACGTTCTTTCACAGTCATAGACAGTTATCTTCATTCTCTTTTATTAATCAATCAAATATACCTCCATAGGATATATAATAGTCTGTGATATAGCTCCAGCTGATGATCCAGCAGCAAATCTTTCATATATCTCTAGTTCATTACTTCCTTTTGCACGTTGAATCAATCTCTTCATCTTAATAATAATACATTATTCATTTTCAGTCATATAACGTTGTCTTAGTTTTGTCCTCTTGGAAAAAAAAGAAGTGTAAAAATCAAATATCTCGGTTCAATGACTTGCTAGAGACTTGCAACTTTTTTTTGGTTAAAACCGCGATAATCAAATAATATAGTAGTTATATGCATTGATACCTGTTCATAAGCCATAAACTTAATAGCAGATTCAGGAGCTATCTTAACTACATTCACACCATTTCCTCTCCAAAATGATTTGATTCCACCTTCTGCATACAATAATTTGCAAGCTGAGAATACATTTAACTTATTCGCTTTGGTTGCATGAACCTATAGATGAATATGGATTAGTCTTGAATGGATCAGATAGATGATCAACCTGTAGATATACTTTGATTCGATCTAATGGAGCTGTTGATGTTCTACTCATTGTTCCTGCTATACCACCAGCTACTAAATGTTTCCACCTAAACATTCAATCAATCAATAATCTCATACCTTATACCAATATCTACAGTATTCCAGTCTACTCATACTTACCATACTCCCGTCTGCATTTCTTCTTTCGAGAAATCTTCAGGCAATTGACTGTCTTCTCCAATATCGATTATCTAAGAATGTATAGATTGATCTTTGATCTTTAACTATATCGTCATACCAGATTATGTTTCCAAAATCCAATAATATCTTTGGGATCAGTAGATGGATATAATAACATAAAATCTTGAAATTCTTTCAAATCAATTTCATCGGTTCCAGTTTGATCCATTCTTAAACAAGTACATACACTACTTATATAAACAATGAGAAGGAAGGAATTAAAGAAGAATGAAATAAACTAACTTAGATACAAGATGCTGTGCCTTTTGGTCAGAGAGGGGCACTCCTAATTCATTACAATAGTGTTTGATCTCTTTTACATCAATGAAACCTACAGTATATCTCATTATATTGATTGATAGAATAAGATAACAAATGATACCATCTCTATTCTTATCAAGATCTAAGAAGATTAGTTCAAGTCTCTTCTCATGTTCAACTACATATTTGGCAAATTCACCAAATGTAACTTTTTCTTCATCTGTACTCATACGTGCTAATAGTTTCTGAAATAATCAATCAAGTAACAAAAGATCAAAGATCAACATACAGGAGCTAATCTAGATGGAATATGAGGAACTTCTGATTTGAGTGCTGCTGTTAAGTCTCGAATATCGATTGTCCCATCGTTATCGTAATCCAATCGCTTATACAAGTCTCGGATCCTATAATTAATGTCCATTACCTACAGTATACCCAAGAGTTAAAAAGTGAAGGTTTTCGTGCAGTTACTGCACATTCGTTAGAATTACACCACAGACTACAAAGAAAAAGCTTAAGGGTACGATATATATATATATGGATATTAACCGTTGTTCGACATCTTCTTCATCTAGATCCCTGAATCATAACCTCATAAAACATCATCTAGTGCTTTTGTATTATTAAAATATAATTAATCAAAAGGAGAATAAAGTAACCTCTCCATTTTCTCGGGTGATAAACCGTATAGATTTGCATGAGTAGTTATGGCTGTTTCAACAGGAATCGATCCCTTAATTGGAATATTTGTATTTGTATGATAGTATAGAAATGTACACGTGAACTGCATGCTTATCGCACGTGTCCACATCTACACGACAATCTACATATTATATCATCGTCATGATACAGACATACCTTATACAAGGATTCGTGAAACATTTAAACGATAGGAAAAATAAACTGGAAGAAAGGTAAAGAAGTAACAAACTTGTATAAGACTGGGAAGCTTAGAGCTGGCAGATCCAATAAGAAGAGGAGAAACCTTACGACTGCCTATATCTAAATCGATAACGTAATTGTCATATATATAAAGCACCTAACGTTTAGTGGAACAAAATTTCTAAACAGCTGAAGTTTTTTTTCCGTCCTAGAGGCATTTAAAAAAAAGATGTACACTAAGTTACAGAATGACATAATAGAGAATGACATAATCGTTTATTAAATTTTTAGGTGGAGAAAGAAGTGGATCCATCTGATCCTCAAGAATATTTCAATATGCGCGTTCGTATGATTGAAGGAAGAAGAGCTGAAGGAAAGAGTTAGTTGATTTATAGAACCTTTTTCAAAGGATGACATTGAAATAGAATAATCATTTGCTGACATGAATAGTTGTTTTTATTTGGGATAACTTAAATAATGGATTGTATTCGTTCTAAAGGATATATCGATTGATTCAGATCCATTCCCTCACAAGTTCAATGTCTCTATCTCTCTTTCTGACTTTATTGAGAAGTATGCTCATGTGAAGAATGAAGAAGTTGTCGAAGATGTTATCGTGAGTGTTGCTGGTCAGTCGATCCATCCAATCATCATATGAGTCATATTATATCTATAGGTCGTGTGTTCTCCAAACGTGAAGCTGGAGCTAAACTCATCTTCTATGATATCCATGGAGAGGGAAAGAACCTTCAGGTTGAACCAATCCTTTTCTTATTTTTCTTCCAAATTCTATTTTCTTCAATTAATTAATCACACTGTAAAATACTATATCTCTAGTTATTATTATCGTGGTTTTAGGTTTTGGCTAATGCGAAGTACCATAAGGGTGAAGAAGACTTTGCTACCGTACACGGACGTGTTCGTAGAGGAGATATTGTTGGATTCAGAGGTTATTATAGTTTTTGATTGATTATATAATATCGATTGACTATAGGTCATCCTACTCGATCAAAGGCAGGTGAACTATCAGTTCTCCCTGTTGAAACTGAACAACTTACTCCTTGTCTTCATATGCTCCCTCATACTCATTTCGATCTCAAGGATCAAGAGACTAGGTTACTTTTATTAATTAGATAATCGTTATTGATGACTTAATATTTATGATTTAGATACCGTAAGCGTTATCTCGATTTGATCATGAATCCTGCAGTGAAGAACAAGTTTGTTGTTCGATCTCAACTGATTACTTTCCTTAGAAGATATCTCGATAACCTAGGATTCCTTGAGGTAAATTCTTTCTTTTAAAAATTTATTATATTTGTGCTTCACGCACTGCCTATTCATCCGAAATAATAAAAATAACACAAGGAAACTTTTTCCAGGTTGAAACACCAATTATGAATCAAATTGCTGGAGGTGCAACTGCTAAACCATTCATTACTCATCATAATGATCTCAATCTTGATCTATTCCTTCGTATTGCTCCTGAACTCTATCATAAGGTTTGTCATCATGTTTCATATGATAATATAATGAATGAATGATTGAAGATGTTGGTAGTAGGAGGTATTGATCGTGTATATGAAGTAGGACGTCTATTCCGTAATGAAGGAATTGATATGACTCATAATCCTGAGTTTACTACATGTGAATTCTATATGGCTTATGCTGATTATGAAGATGTTATCAAGATTACTGAGAATCTACTCTCCAGTATGCATAATTGATTTAGTTTATTGAATGATGAGTATTTAACTAATTTTGTATTACAGAGATGGTGATGTTCATCCATGGCAAATATGTTATTGAATACCATCCTAATGGAGCTGGTACTGAACCTGCTTATAAGGTATAATATATATTTTTCTTGGTGTTAGTTTTATTAGTGTGATATTGTTTCAGTAAATTTAAACAAATATCAGGGTGTATCATATATTTCCACACAACTTATTAATTTGATTCCAACTCTTGCTAGTCCTCAATTTCTTAATGCAATAATGTTTAATGCTCGTATTCTTTTGGTAATCCAATAGTCAGCCTTCATTTTGTATTACAATTTTATGTGTACAAGACCTACCCGGTTTTGGCAACCGACCCATCCGATTTAGCAAAAAAATCACTCAAATATGAAAACGCCCCAACAGAATCTCTTTTATATTGTGTATCAGTTTTCGAAATATGGATATGTGTATTGTAAATTGTATTCTTTCGCATAAAATGGGATGTAGTGGGTCGATCCTTGAGTATTTAATATACAATACATTTCAGGTAGACTTCACTCCTCCATTCAAGAGAGTTCATATGTATGATGGATTAGAAGAAGCACTGAAATGCAAATTGCCACCACCCAATACTCTTCATACTCCTGGTTAGATTGTTTCATTATAATTAAGATCAATATATTGAATGATTGATATAGAGGCACGTGACGCTCTCGATGCTTTGTGTAAGAAGCATAATGTTGATTGTTCTGAACCAAGAACTGCAGCTAGACTACTTGATAAGTTGGTTAGTACATAGACAATATACTGTATATGATGGAACTAAATAATGAATATTTTGTAAGGTAGGAGAATTCCTTGAATCAACATTCATCTCTCCCACTTTCCTCATTGGACACCCACAAATCATGAGTCCTCTTGCTAAATGGCACAGGTTAGGAATGATTCTATTGATTAATTAAGATAATGTTGTCAATCGATATAATATTGTTATATTTAAGATCAATCGAAGGATTGACTGAACGATTCGAACTCTTTGCTGTTACTCGTGAGATTGCTAATGCATACACTGAGTTGAATGATCCTATCATTCAGAGACAAAGATTCGAACAACAAGCAAAGGATAAGGTACATATTATTGATTGATTGTGATTGACATTGTAATATTATAGGATGCTGGAGATGATGAGGCTCAATTGATTGATGAAACATTCTGTAATGCTCTAGAGTATGGTCTACCTCCAACTGCTGGATGGGGAATGGGAATCGATAGATTATCTATGATCCTTACTGATAGTAATAACATCAAGGTATTACTCTTTCATTCTTATTATATCTATCTTTTCTTACTATTTTGGAGTATAATAATAATAATGATGTGGTTGAATTGTAGGAAGTACTCTTGTTCCCTGCAATGAGACCAGAAGATAATAATCAATCGGGAGATAAGGAAAATGCTAAGGAAACAAGTGCTTAATCTGTTGTTGCTATCTTATTCACCAATTTATGCTCTATTACAATACCCTAGGAGCTCTCAACTAAGAAGCTTTCAATTCATTGTTTCGCCCGTTGTTATGTTTTTTCTGGTTATCGATTATCAAGGGAATTTTGTTTGCATTATTATGAAATTGATAAAGATGGTTGCGTTATATTTCAGTTGAATCACAAAAAAATGTGATGATTGAAACAATAATTGTGAGATCAAGTACAGCTTATTGAATCGAAGGAAAATGTTATAGAAAAAAGTAATTAAAAAGATAAACTGAGAGTGTATCTGTATTATATGAACAGATGTAATCCGATGATGTTTACAACATTGAATGAAAATGTGATATTACTCATAACTGACTAATAAAATACGATAGAATTCATCTTCTGATCAAATGTTTTGCAGAAATGTGTAAAGATAGCATTGAACGTATGTTCATGATCAAATAGAGAGAGGGTTACTAATAATAATCAATGTTTATTCATATATACAATGATTCATATGATAGTATATAAAGAGTGAATGATGAGATATATTCATTGACTACAATGAATCGTCTACTATCTTCCATTCTATTATTATCTCTTATATCTATTGTATACTCATCCAATTGTTATGAGAATTGGTCAAGATGTACACCAGCTACCGGTTTTGGTCAGCATTGATTAGTCGAATAGAATGAGTTACAGTACTCCTTTAGGAACTGGAATACTGTGGAAGGGATGTTCCGATTACTGTAGGCAATGTAAGGGATATAGTGGTGGATCATGTAAAAAAGTACAGAATAAAGTTTGTAGTGGAGGATATCAATGCCAGTAAGTTTCATACTCTAGGTACAAATAATCATTATATAAATGTATGTATAAAGAATACAATCATTAATTCAGAAAAATAAAGAAAACACGTTATAGATGCAGTGGAAGTCGAATCAAACCAAGTGATAATTTTGTAACGACTCCCTTCGGGAGTGTTGTTTGACTTATGGTATACAACGGAGGACGACTACCCTTGCCCTTATTTGGTACAATGGTAGTGTGTAATACAAAGGAATTATATTTATATATTTATTTATACTATAAACAATTGGGGGATCGTACTGGTTGGTGTGGGGTTTAACCACTGAGATTGGGGTGTGGGGTTTAACCACTGAGATGGGGTGTGGGGTTTAACCACTTGAGGGAATGAATATGAGATTGACGACTCTCTGGATCGGACCGATAAGGTGAAGTGGTTGATGATGGAATGGTCTTATATACTAGTGAGATAATAATATGAATGATAGGTAATTGGTTTATACCAATTTGAATAATATTATTGCAGTTGGGTAAACTAATTATAAAGGAAAGTAGTGACAAGTCACTACAAATTTACTCGTGAAAACAACTTGTGCACTTGGATTAAAATATACACTCACAGCGAACTGTCTCATATATGAGATACTCAGTGACGAAGTAAGCTTGATTCGCGACTGAGTGACTCACATATGAGACAATTGGAGTGGCTAAGGCCGTGGGCGAGGATAGAGAGCAATGAGACAATTGGTTTCTCATATTTGAGAGACTCACCTACTCTATTAACTAGAGTAAGAGTAAACGTATATTGGCAAAAGATTTTACTCAGAGAGGGCGTCGAACTAGTGCGGAAGCATTCTACCGAACTTAATGTTCATTGAATATCATATTTGTGAATAAAAGAAGGAATAAAATATTGCTCTAAAAAAGTTTTGTGTTTGTTGTTGAAGTAAACAGAAGAAATATATGTCTATAAGGACATTTCAATAAATAAAATGTCTATATCATCGACTATATAACAACTATAGATTGTTTGATCTCTCCATAGTTGGCAATGCGCCTTCTTCCTCTTATGCTTCTATTTTCTATATTATTTCATTCTCTCATGCTAATTGTTACAAGAATTCATCTAGATCTCTTCCTTCCAAATCAGGTGTGTACTAGGGTGGCAAGAATGGCGCAAGAGTATTCGTTCCCACTGGCAGTCTTGGCCGAGTAATCGGAGAGAGAGGCATTTACGATCTCTCTCTCATCGAATGAGCCGGGAGAGGGGTCATTGTCTCGAATAGTCAAAAAACAGTCGAGTCGAAATCGAATGGAAAGGTTTTTCTCAGCACTGCGTTGACCAAATTCAATACTTTTTAAACTTCTGACATCAGCTCATTAAGTGCTATAAAACGAAGCCAAATTTAACAATTTTTTTCAAAAAAATTTTTTAAAATAATTTGTTGGTTTATGATACAATAATATTATTAATTTGATAACAATTATTATGGCAATACTATTATTAAAGTTCCAATTCGTCATCAGATTCAAACTCTTCAATCTCGCTATCATCAGACAAAAAAAGAAAAAAAAGAGAAATTTTAATTTGAATTATTCGATGCGAATTGTGTATCATTTTAAAGATCTCGTTTTGCTGATTTCAAATATACATAATTTGTCTAGTTTTGTTCAAACACGGCCTTGAAAAACGCTCGACTCGACTTCGACTCGACCTAAAAACGATTATCCTAGGGAGAGAGATAGAGACTGCCAAGGGGAACGAATATCCTCTCCATTCGACCTCGACTCGATAGAGACTACAAAACAGGCTCATTCGAGAGCAATTCTCGCCACCCTAGTGTGTACACTATTCATTCTTATCTCTTCTTTATTCACTAATATTCAGTGTATAAAGTATTTGATTCATGTGAAGAATACTGTAATGGATGTCAAGGATTATCGATTGGTCAATGTGAGCAAGTAGAAATTGAAGAATGTAAATAGGATATCAATGCAAGAAGGAAAATCGATAAATTGAGGTATTGAGGTCACTATTGCAAAGGAAACGATTGGGAAAAGAAAAAAAAAACAACGTATAAAGTGTATCGGTAATGTTGCTCAAGGAACCGTCATCAATCAGAACATCGGATTCCGGCCTCATGAAGATGCTAAAATATCGATCGTTATGGTAAAAATATTAAAGTTAAGCGAAACCCCCCCCCCCTCCGAAATGTAAAAAAATAAATTGTATACAAGAAAATGAATACCTGGAGATGCACTATCTTCAGATGACTTCGGTTTAATGGTTGAGGCGAGAATTATGAAGAATACTGACAATACAGTTATAATTCGAAAATGAAACTTCATCTCAGCCCGCTAAAAATCACAAAATCATTAAATAGTGTAGTGTAACTCTCGAACATAAACATTTAGGCAAATTTGTATATAGTTAGAATAGCGTACTAGTGAGTCGTATCGTTGCTTCTCATTCTCATCAAAAGATTCGAATAACTTCATCTAAAACATAAATATTTAGCCCAATGTGTATATATAATCATAATAACGTACATGTCTGTCGTGTTGTTTAGATATATCATCAAAAGATTTGAATAATTCCTTCAAATCCTGGCTCATCTTTGATTTGTCCTAAATAATAAAAGATCATCAGTATGAATAATTATATATAAAATGAAAATCAGATTTGTTAGGAATAAGTTTCGATAGCATATAGTAGAATCGATTACGGAGAGTACAGTGTTAAAGATATATAATATGTAATCTAATATATTTAAGTGATAAATAAAATGAAATGAATAGATAAATATACTTGTTCATTCTTGATAATTTCAGCAGCACTTCCTAATGCAGATTTTCCAATAACAGGAGCATCCAAGTTCATAAGAACATCATCACATACTTTCCTAAACATTTACTATTATATAGATATTCCAAAGATAATAACAATAAGAGTTCAAAAGTTGATACAAATAAAAAGAATAGTTTTGAAAGGATGAGATGGTGTAAGGTAAAAGAATGAAATAATATACTTATTGTTAGGCATAAATGATACAGATGATCCACCGATCTTACCGTTAATATATTAAATTAAATAAATATACCTTTCGCCGAGTTGTCCAACTCCTTTGAGACGATAATCAAGACGTCCATAAAGATTATTAACGATACGATCTTCATCCTTTAGACTACCGAATGAAGCCTTTTCTGTCTTCTTCTCAGCAGCTGGAGGAGCAGCACTCAGAGAACGAACGATCAAAGGAGAAGCTCCTTTGGGTAGAAGACGAGCAGTAAGATGGCTCATACTCGATGCCATTGGGGGGATATTCCGAACTGTAATAATGATTAAAGGACAATTTGAAAATGAAATTAATGTGCGGAAACCAGAAGAGCAAAAACAGGATGGAGATACATGTAAAAATAAATGATACTTTACTAAAGCTGGACTCATACTCGCTTTGGATGGCTCCACGGAAACATAGAGGACGAGTCGGGCTCGCGTTGCGGTCGCGTCGAGAAAAGTTGGCTAATTGCCAAATACTGGAGCGTTTTGGCTCCAACCACGAAAACCCTTTAAATTATGCTAAAGTATATGGAATAATTTTGCACTTTCGGGGCCGGCTCAACACCCAGAGGCAGTATGTTTTGTACACCGTACACCGTACGTGTTTGGTACACTGGTGGTACCCTGCATTGAAAATTGTTTTAGTTGTGCGTCTATTTTGTACATTTCGATAATTCTCATATTATTTTCATTATTATGTTCTTTTACTTCCCATTTGAGTCAAATTTTGTTCAATATCTTTGTCGACACCTATCACTATACCTAATGGGCACTATCATGACGAAATAACGACTGTTTATAAATTCAGAACCTTTTTTCAGTTTTCAAAATTTGTTTGATGTGAGTTTAACTGAGCTATTGCTGATTAATTATATAATTTAAATATAAGGAGGATGCTGAATACAGGTTAGCGGGAATTAATTTATTAGTGTGGAAATGTATTCACTATTATCTATATGAATATATATATTTGCATGCTGCGGGAAAATGAATGGAGGGGGAATGTTAACATAGTTCATTGTTTTGCGTAGTAATGGCATGCCCATTTTACATATTTGAAATATATTTGTTATTTTCATAATTGGCTGTATAGTTTCTTCTGCATAGATTGATCGATCCATTTACACATTTTTGAGAAGTATGCTGATTGTAGTCAGCTCAATATGGAGAAAGTCATCTTATGCATCTCTGTTGTCTAAAAAATTTCTGAACAAAAATTTCTGGAAAAAAATCGAAGAAATGAAAGAACTTTTTATTAGAAAGAAAATGATACAATGTACTTGTGAAGGAATTGTATAAATGTATAAAAATGTAAATGTATAAAATTGTATAAAAAGAAGAGAAGATACAATTATTACTATTCATATTCAAGGATGACTTCTTCTTAGATTTATAATAGTACAACTGAAGAGAAAGAGATCACTTTTACAAGAATTAGATATATACAGTACATATTATTCATCTCAATCGTATTTTATTTGATGAAACATTTTTATGATGTATGATAAATAAATAAATATATACAAATATAATTAATCAATCATCATTATCCATCGACGACTTCCTTCTTTCTTTACGATTTGCTGTAATTGAAAGAAATAATTATTAAGATTTAGAAATTTCATGAGCCAAGACATTCAAGTTTGAGATTGAAGATGATGAGTATTATAATGGACACTCTTCTCTTGTATTCTCTTTACTCTCATATTACAATTACTCACTTATTTTATATTCGACATTGAATGAAAGGAATGAATTGTATATAATACAATGAGACATAGACATAATAGATATGAATACAAGTAGAGAGGGATTACGATATTCGTATCTCACTTGCTAATTCCCATGCACTTAATAATGATGGAATAGATGAAGTCGATGGTTGTGGTGATGCTATTCCTTCAGAACATGATAATGATTCTTCCGATACTATATCTGAAGAAATATTAGTAATCGATATGAATATTTAGACTACCGTAATCATATTGTACATTCGACAGTATCCAATATAATGACAAATGAACATAATGTGATAGAAACCTTTAGACGGACAAGATCGTGGATAAAGAGCAAATGAAACATGAAGAGTCCAATGATCAACACTAGTTTGATTCAACTAAATATAATTATACAATTACAGTAATCTACAGTAATCAAAGTACCTTATCGATCACTGCTCCTGCTTCTTCACGAGAATTCATCCATAACATTGCAGTTCTATAATTATCGATTGATAGATTCAATCAATACAATCATTACCGTACCTTTTCCTTGAATCAATATCGATTGATCTCACTGTTCCAAAGGGAGAGAATAGGTTTTCAAGTAGAGGTTCACTTAATGCACATCCACTGAAAGAAGAAATGAAAGATGAATCAATCAATAAATGTATAAACTTACCGTATATACAATTGAGGAGATGGTCGTGGTTCATGAACTTTCTTCACAGGACTATCACGAATTGTTGGTGATACAAGAGGAGAAATGATCTACAATCGATATATATATGAAGTGTATACTTAATGGATAATATAGTATATTAAAGTATATTAACAGACAATAAAGTATATTACCCCATCATCACTATTTAATGAATCTTTTCGATCAGTTGATAATCTCTTCTCCAATCCTTTTGCTCTTTTGAATGTATTACTATCATCTACCTACAATATAATTCATTAAATCAATCAATCAATCGATCATCATCAATACTTTCTTAATCTTAATCACTCCCGATGCTATTTTCTTCCTTAATTCTTCAGTATTTGATTGAGCTTCTTCAATTTCTGAAATAGAACTCAAACCATTATCACAACTAATCAACACATTATCTATGGTAATGTAAGCATTAATAAAAAGAGCTATCGTATACTAAAATAATAAATATCAAATGGAACCAATAGACAATATTCTACCATTATCATAATAAGATACTTACTTCTTTTCTTGATTTCCTTTTCTTTTATTTCATTCCGACTTATAGTAGAATTCGTTGTTTCCATCTTCTTTCTCTACAAATCAATCAATACAATAGTCATCTAGCTACAGTACCAATTACTACCGTAATCAACTCACAAATGCTTTTAATTTATCCTGCATTTCTTTGAATGCTTTCTCTTCTGAAGTCAAAGACGTAGGGAAAATCAATATATCTCGCATCATCTTTATGCACAATCTATATCTACAACTACCGTATCCCATTGCATATTCATTATAACTACTGTAAATATTATTGCATCCCGAATGTGAACGGATAAATTACAAAGAATAAATGAATATATTTATGAAATATTGTTTATGCGATGTAAAAGCACAAGAAATGGTTGGTCTCATGGAGAATAATTCTATTGTGACAAGGAAAAGATAAGAAGAAGGCAATTAAGGGGCTGATCAATCAATCAATCGATAGATGAAGGAGTACTGTACTAATAGTATGATGAAGATGAATGAAAGACTAGATATAGATAGAAGAGAAGAGAAGATGAATGAATGAATAGAGGAATACCGACTAACCCAAACAATCTGAAACAACAAAAACAATATTGAATAAATTAGTACGGTATATGGAGAAGAGAAGAGAAATGAATACACAACCCAAATAAAAGAATAAGGGTGAATATAATAGAATATAAAGGAAAAGAAGAGGAATAAGAAAATAGAGAATCTCATAATTTGAATCTTATTATAATTACTTTTATAATAAGACATTAACTACACTCGTACATAATATAGCCTAACAAGTTATCACACAAAAGATAAGAAAACAAAAGATAAACAATCATATGAATATATATGAGTTAATATGTTGTTGTATATAGTAGTTCAGATGAAAAGGCATTGGTGTCAGATTAGAATTGTCAACCGGTTCAATGTGAAGTCTAAACACGAAATGAAAGAAAAACATCTAGAATACCGTAATCTACCGTAACCGAATTTATAGTGGGAGATTAAGGATCAATACAGAGAAACCGGGGAATAGCATCCGATATCATATTGACTGTTGATTAGTTGGGAGGAATAGAAAAGGAGATTGATCCATGAGAAGAAGACCATAATAATAGTCAGAGGAAGATTAGTATCTTAAGACATTGGAGCTCCAAGACGTTTTCGAACGTTTTCATATACAACATAACTTATACTAACTGCTGGTATGACCTACAATAGAAGAGATCAATATATGGATAATATTGAATGAATATTGAACCTTCATGAAATTGGGTGTGATTCCTCTATATAGACCTGTGAGTCCTTCATTTTTAACTATATATCTAAATTGTCCACTCATTGTATCGGGTTGACATGGATCAGCTGAGATTGCTAAAACCAATATATTTAGTATTATGAATAGTAAGAACGATCGCAATTTACCATGTATACAATACCTACCATCGTTATATAAAGAAAGAAATGAATTGCCCCTATAGTTAATATGATATAAAGGAATGAAGAATATACATGATAATGATAATATACTTACATCGTGCCTGTAGTCGAGTTCTTATCAAAGCTAGAGGATATGAGGCTAATTGACCAAATGTTGATGAACATGTACCACAAGCTGTAAGAGATTAATTGAATGGATGGATGAATAGATGAATGTATACCTAATAAAGCCAATACTCCAGGTTCAGATGATCGTGAATGTTTACAATATAATGATTTAAGTGTTTCATATATAGCTAGATCAATACCAGCATATGGAATGATACCAAGGAGATTAGGAACATATCCCTTAATCAATTCAATTCATCATTATAATACAATCAAAGACAATCATACCTTATAGAAAGTAGAAAAGCCTTCTTTTCTATACAATTTGACAGCAAAATGAACCAATCCTTTATGTAATTGACCAGTTCGTCGTAAAGCTAATCGAGTCTTCAATACCTATAATTCAATATATTGATGAATACATAGATATACGCAAGGATTATTAATCAATATTGTGATGGATTAATTCCATAATAAATAAGTATGTTATATCTTTTCTGTTATACGTTCTTTCACAGTCATAGACAGTTATCTTCATTCTCTTTTATTAATCAATCAAATATACCTCCATAGGATATATAATAGTCTGTGATATAGCTCCAGCTGATGATCCAGCAGCAAATCTTTCATATATCTCTAGTTCATTACTTCCTTTTGCACGTTGAATCAATCTCTTCATCTTAATAATAATACATTATTCATTTTCAGTCATATAACGTTGTCTTAGTTTTGTCCTCTTGGAAAAAAAAGAAGTGTAAAAATCAAATATCTCGGTTCAATGACTTGCTAGAGACTTGCAACTTTTTTTTGGTTAAAACCGCGATAATCAAATAATATAGTAGTTATATGCATTGATACCTGTTCATAAGCCATAAACTTAATAGCAGATTCAGGAGCTATCTTAACTACATTCACACCATTTCCTCTCCAAAATGATTTGATTCCACCTTCTGCATACAATAATTTGCAAGCTGAGAATACATTTAACTTATTCGCTTTGGTTGCATGAACCTATAGATGAATATGGATTAGTCTTGAATGGATCAGATAGATGATCAACCTGTAGATATACTTTGATTCGATCTAATGGAGCTGTTGATGTTCTACTCATTGTTCCTGCTATACCACCAGCTACTAAATGTTTCCACCTAAACATTCAATCAATCAATAATCTCATACCTTATACCAATATCTACAGTATTCCAGTCTACTCATACTTACCATACTCCCGTCTGCATTTCTTCTTTCGAGAAATCTTCAGGCAATTGACTGTCTTCTCCAATATCGATTATCTAAGAATGTATAGATTGATCTTTGATCTTTAACTATATCGTCATACCAGATTATGTTTCCAAAATCCAATAATATCTTTGGGATCAGTAGATGGATATAATAACATAAAATCTTGAAATTCTTTCAAATCAATTTCATCGGTTCCAGTTTGATCCATTCTTAAACAAGTACATACACTACTTATATAAACAATGAGAAGGAAGGAATTAAAGAAGAATGAAATAAACTAACTTAGATACAAGATGCTGTGCCTTTTGGTCAGAGAGGGGCACTCCTAATTCATTACAATAGTGTTTGATCTCTTTTACATCAATGAAACCTACAGTATATCTCATTATATTGATTGATAGAATAAGATAACAAATGATACCATCTCTATTCTTATCAAGATCTAAGAAGATTAGTTCAAGTCTCTTCTCATGTTCAACTACATATTTGGCAAATTCACCAAATGTAACTTTTTCTTCATCTGTACTCATACGTGCTAATAGTTTCTGAAATAATCAATCAAGTAACAAAAGATCAAAGATCAACATACAGGAGCTAATCTAGATGGAATATGAGGAACTTCTGATTTGAGTGCTGCTGTTAAGTCTCGAATATCGATTGTCCCATCGTTATCGTAATCCAATCGCTTATACAAGTCTCGGATCCTATAATTAATGTCCATTACCTACAGTATACCCAAGAGTTAAAAAGTGAAGGTTTTCGTGCAGTTACTGCACATTCGTTAGAATTACACCACAGACTACAAAGAAAAAGCTTAAGGGTACGATATATATATATATGGATATTAACCGTTGTTCGACATCTTCTTCATCTAGATCCCTGAATCATAACCTCATAAAACATCATCTAGTGCTTTTGTATTATTAAAATATAATTAATCAAAAGGAGAATAAAGTAACCTCTCCATTTTCTCGGGTGATAAACCGTATAGATTTGCATGAGTAGTTATGGCTGTTTCAACAGGAATCGATCCCTTAATTGGAATATTTGTATTTGTATGATAGTATAGAAATGTACACGTGAACTGCATGCTTATCGCACGTGTCCACATCTACACGACAATCTACATATTATATCATCGTCATCATACAGACATACCTTATACAAGGATTCGTGAAACATTTAAACGATAGGAAAAATAAACTAGAAGAAAGGTACAGAAGTAACAAACTTGTATAAGACTGGGAAGCTTAGAGCTGGCAGATCCAATAAGAAGAGGAGAAACCTTACGACTGCCTATATCTAAATCGATAACGTAATTGTCATATATATAACGTTTAGTGGAACAAAATTTCTAAACAGCTGAAGTTTTTTTCGTCCTAGAGGCATTTAAAAAAAGATGTACACTAAGTTACAGAATGACATAATAGAGATGAATCGTAGTGTGACAATGCCAGATATTATAAAGGGTAAAATCATGTAACAAATAACAAAAATCAACGAATAGTAATTGAGAGAACAATTTAACAGCAAACCCTTAGATTCTGATGGATCTTCATGTGATGACTTATCTGGTGGCGTTTGAGGCTGAACCCGTTCAGACATGCCGTACGCTGTAGGAGAATAATATGATGACATAATGACTGAACAGAAAAAATCTGCAGGTATGAAAAATAAGTGCGAGAAAACCAGTTAATTTTCTTTGCAAGTGAAGAATGAAAACCGATTTGGCACTATGCCAAAAATATTTAGTGGTACACAATCGAGTTACTGGCGTTAGAAGTACATTCGCAAATTCAAAACTACTAGTGTTACATTTTATTTGTTTTTTAAATTTAATATTTCAATTGTTAATATTTATTGCTTTTTGCGCGTTTATGTGTTGCAGATTAAGGATTCAGATTAACATAATCTTTTAATATTTATCTGTAATTATTAAGAAATATTTAAAAAAAGTATACTTATTTGGTAACTCAGGTGTTTGAATCCTTGCATGATCCCAGTAAAATTCGTGCAATTAGTGGCATGATCATGCAGGGAATATACTCGAATCATGCATGGATTCTCCGTGATCATGCATGGATTCTGTCATTCCATGCATGATCACGGAAAATTCATGCATGATCACGGAAGATCCATGCATGATCACGAACGATGGATATTCCATGCATGATCATGCATGGAATGTCGAATCATGCATGATTTTACTTGTATTCGTGATCATGCAAGGATTTCAACACCAGAGAATGTTGCAGAGTTCACAATGTTGGCCGCTAAATCAAGTACATCAGGAAACACATCGAAGGGAAATGCGTCTAAAGTACTCACAATTCAAGAATACAAAAGAAGGTTAAAAGACAATATCCGATCTCTCAATGAAAACTTCATGAATCTAATCAGTGCTGCAAAGGTTATTTCTATATTTTCAAATGTTTTATTTATTTAATTGTTTAGTTCAGATTAATCAAGAAGAATCTGTACATAGGAGTCCAAATGGAAGAATGGCTGAACATTCAACGACAAAGTATGAAATGAGAGTCAGAGCTGCATTAATTGTTAGTTTGTTACTTTATATCAAATTCTCTCGACTCATTAATTGTTAGTTTATTACTTTAAATCAAATTCTCTCGACTATATTGTAATGAACTATATCATTATTGCTCAAGGTTCGAGCTTGTGATGAACTACAAAAGTTAACGAATGATCTCAAGGAATTTCTCATTCTTCACGATTTTAATTTCCTCACTGAATCAATCTCGAAAGCTGAGGTAAATTTTTAATGACTATCAATAATATATTTTCCATGCATTATAGGCTGAATGTGATGAGAAGCTTCGTACACAATTGAAGAAACATAATGATCTCCGTATTGATATGGCTAAGATTATATTTGATGTTGATAAGGAACTACAAGATCATTTCTCACTTCGTCCATAGATACGATTTATATTGTTTTGTTTTGTACATATGCGATGATATACATAAAAGACCTGATTGAATTTTATTCCAATGCTAATTTGTGGTTATATTCCGTACAATTATATTTCAAACTACATGTACACAGTATCATAATGTCCTTACAGATGAATTCATCATCTAGAAATCCATGGTTGGAATTTGTTAGATATAGGGAAGATAAATTGAAAAAGATTAGAATAGGCAAACCAAGAATGGAAACTCATGAAGTAATCAATTGGTTGAAAGGATTGAGTGCTGAGATGAGGTATATTCATTTTTAGATTACTGTAGATTTGTTGACTGGTTGAATACTGTACTAGAATGAAGTATTGATTGATTATCATATCTCAAATATTATAGAGACCTTGATAACGACCATCAAGCTAGCTGCATTCACGAAGAAATAGGAGAGGTAAATTAATCGATAATATGTTAATTACTGTACTTTGATTGATTTTAGTTGTATTTGAATGGAAAGAGCATAACTCCAGTGGAGAGAAATGAAGCAAGAAAGGAATTTCACATGGCTGCTAGATTAACTTCACGATATATTGATTCATTCCAATTCTCTCCATGTATGTCTAATATCATCCCTGCTTTATAGATATTGATTGATTACAGTATCCCCCAGATCATTCCTACTCTTATAGATATTGATTTTTTACAGTATTCCCGATATCTTTCCTACTCTTATAGATATTGATTGATTACAGTATCACCCAGATCATTCCTACTCTTATAGATATTGATTTTTTACAGTATCCCCGATATCATCTTCTTCAGCTGAAGATCTATTCAATAAGGCCATCCATCAAGCGATGATGTTAAATGTATCTATATAATATATAATTATCATTGAAGGTATCTAATGTTGTAGGATCTAAAGTTGGCTGGAATAATTTCCTTAGAAGCAGGAGAGGCAACGAGTAAATGGAGACATAATGAAGAAAGTAGTATTGTATTCTATGAAAGAGCATCTAGATTACTTGAAGGAGAAATGATGAGTCAAGTATGTTTAATCATTCTTTTCAATATCTCTAGTACTGTATTCTGAGTAGATTATCGATTGATTATCATAAGATGTACTCTTTATAGTCAATAGCATATTTCCATTTGATTCATATTCATGCAGAAAGAGATAATTGGTATACTTCATTAGGATTGTTAGATGATCTATGGATGATGTGTATGAAATCGAAAGAAGAGTATGTTTATTCATCTTTGATCTTTGATCTTTGATCTTTATCATTATTCTTTGTAGATCCCCTCTGAGTAAAATGATTCTCATTGAATGTGAGATATGTACAGCAGTTATTCTATGTATGCTCAGTGTTAGTTTCCTTATTTTAATTGTTTAAATCATTATTAAAAATATAATATATCCAAAAAAAATAAAGTATGTTTTTTTTTCTTAGAAAAATTTCTAACACAACTCATTTCTTAGTCTCTCCTTTTCTTTCTTTTTCTATAATAGTTCGAATTGCTACGTTACAGATTTTTTTAATGCGGTCAGGTTTTCAAACCAAAAAAAAACCCAAATTGCGGTCTACCCTATGAATAATGTTATTATCGATATTGATTTCAGCCTTATGAAGTTACTGGAAGACATAAAATAATGTATGAAATGTATAGTAGACTTCATCCCGCAGAGGTATTTATCATACTTATCTTATATCATATCAATAGATGAATATTTATTGATTTATCAGATTAATTACACTTTAATGGAAGAAGAAAGAGAAGAAGATTCAATGAAATTCATTGAAAAATCACAGGTATCATATGATTATTTGATATTCCATAGAATATAATAGAATTATTAAGAATGAATGTAAACGTAATCGTAATTGGAATGATATTCCTGATGAATCATGTCTAGATAGATCATTATTTTGGAAAGTCAAAGATATTATATGGATGATATATTATGGACAGGTTCATTCACTTTATTTTATTTCATTAGTTCATGATTATATCCGCATACAACACTATATTACTTGATATGTTGACATCTAATACACAATATTATTATATATAATGATCTAGTCTTCCTTTCTCTTTCATTCATTCATTTTCATCATTTTAGACAGATTCATTTATTGAGATAATGGAAGATGAAGAAGAAATGGAGAAGTTCCCTCCACATTCTAAACGTGTTCGTTTATATTCTATTATTCTTTTGTATTATATCTTTGATATTTATAGATGATTCAATTATGTAGTGATCCTTCCCATATTGTTAATGATGGATGGAGATTAAGAAATGAATCATCTAGATCTATATTATCTTCTATTCAATTGAATCAATATAATGATCTATCTGAATCACAAGAAACGATTGTTGGAATGGAGAAGAAAGATGAAGATGAAGAAGGGAAGGGAATAGGGAGAAGAGATGATAATATGGATATGTCATGGAGAATGGGAAGATTATTGAATGAAGATGAATTACCTTATAGAGATGAAGAAGGAGAAGAAGAAGATGATGATGATGAAGAAGAGAATGATAATGGAATAGATGAAGATGATGAAGAGAGTGTAGAAGATAGAAAGAGATTGAATGAAATACGAATAGATGAAGAAGAAGTTGAGAAGAAGAATGAAGATGTCAATAGACAAAAAGAAGAAGGAAGACCAACTAATATTGATATTGGAGAGAAAGTCAACAGGTACTGTATATATGGATTACTGTATTCTTTAATATATTCTATTTAATTTTTGATTATTATTAATGATTATCTATATTCAGTGATTCGGATGATTCTCCTATTCTTTCTCCATAAGAGGTATTCATTCATATGTTGTACATTGTTAGTTTATTTATGTTTCATATATTGCTATATTATGTATAGATTATGAATTGTATTATATCTTTGTATATTCCTTGTAAAGAATCATAAAGTAATCATTGAATCAATCAATAGTTTCACATTTTAAACAATTGGATTAGTCATCATATACTTTAGATATTTAATGTAGTAGGGGAAGTTACTATGGTTACCATCTACTCTACTCCCTCTCCCTCTCCTTATTCTCTCCCTCTCCCTCTCCCTCTTCTTCCATGGTCTCTATGACACTTTCATCTCTTCTTTATACAACATATTGTCTCAATGTATCTCTTCATTATCATTCATTCATTCTTCAATCTCTATTCATCTATCGATATCTTTTCCTTCATTGACCTGTTTGGTACTCTCTCATTCTCTTCTCTTTTCATTCTATCATCACATTCTTCTATCTTTTAACTCATTTTCTTATTGACAGTTACAATTTTCGCCAGTCATTATCCAGTTACTTTGGATATTCAACATCAAGTAAGTATATTGTATTGTATTCTTCTAATTCATTCATTCATTATAATCTTATACTTATCTATTCTTTCCTCATTTAGACAATGGAAGGGGATACTCAATGGAATCTAAATATGTTCAAGATTGATAAAAAGATTGGAAAAGGACAATTCTCTGAAGTATTCAGGTTATTATCTATTATTTTACTTTTTTTTAAATATTAGAATGTAGTTAAACATCATAATATGTAGTTAGTGTGTAAATGGACTTGTGCGAAGATCATAGTAATTTAATCTTTATAATTCGAGTCACGTTTATGATATTTCTTCCAGACTAATAGACGATTATTTGTGTGATTCTGACATAATATTGATTGATAAATAATATGATAGATTGATCTTTGATCTTTGAGAGCGAAGTTTACTTCAACTCTATCTGGATATCCAATCAAAGAAGGAACTGATGTTGCATTGAAGAAGATTCAGGTATTCATTTCATCTTTCATCTTTTCTTCTATCTCTATCTTTCCAATACTATAATCAATAAAGGTCTTCGAGATGATGGATCAAAAAGCTCGACAAGATTGCATGAAAGAGATTGATCTACTCAGGTACTTTATCTTACTCTTAACATAACCTCATAACATTGATTGATCAATATGTTAATATAGATATTGAATATCATTTGGAATGACTGTAGTATATATATTGTAGACAACTGGATCATGTTAATATCATTCGTTATTATGCTTCATTCATTGATAATAATCAATTGAATATAGTTCTTGATTTGGCTGAGGCTGGAGATATGAGTAGAATGATTAGAGTAAGTTTATATTCATTGAATTGATTCAACTAATTCATCTGTATTCATTCAGCATTTCAAGAAAGAAGGTCGTCTTATTCCAGAGAAAGCAATATGGAAATACTTTGTACAATTATCAAGAGCACTTCATCATATGCATAGTAGAAGAATTATGCATAGAGGTACTCAATTACTTGAATGTTACTATATTGGAAATGTGATCTTTGATCTTAATCTTTCAAGCATTTAACATGATCTTTGATCTTTCTGTATCTCTTCTCATTCAGATATCAAACCAGCCAATGTCTTCATTACTTCAACAGGAATTGTTAAATTGGGTGATTTGGGATTAGGTCGATTCTTTTCATCTCGTACAACTGCTGCTCATTCACTTGTAGGAACTCCTTATTATATGGTCAGTCTCATCTTCATCTCTGATCTTTGATCTTTGATCTTTTCTAGTCTCCGGAGAGGATTCAAGAGAGTGGATATAACTTCAAGAGTGATATGTGGTCAATGGGTTGTCTTCTATATGAATTAGCTGCTCTTCAATCACCTTTCTATGGAGATAAAAGAAATCTTTATTCATTATGCAAAAAGATTCAGGTATCTGTTTAATATTGATTGATTGATTGATTGATTGATTGATTGATTGATTGATTGATTGATTGCAGCAATGTGATTATCCTCCTCTTCCATCCGATATCTATAGTGAACAATTACGTGGATTAGTATCTAAATGTATTCTGGCTGATCCGGATAAAAGACCAAATACACATGAAGTATGAATAGAATTCATTCATTTGATCGATATAAATGAATTATAGGTATTATCATTGGCTGAACAAATGAATAGTCACTTCAGTGGACAATCTCCTCAACCTATTCCTGTACCATAATACAATATAGAATAATAATAGATATATTGACTCCATTTATTCTTTCATCCATTTATTAGTGAATGAGCCATTCGTATATCAATACTGGTCACTATTCATTCTTCATCTATTCATTCAATATTTGTACAATCATTACTGTATTTATCTTCCCGATGAACAAATACTTTCATATTATCGATTCAAATTATATTCATAAATTTAATTTTCAAGAACTTCTGTCTATCTACACGTGTAAAAGAACTTGGTCAATACATCCTTACATAATATACTGTGAATATACTAGAGTAAATATTACTCTATTCATTGATTCATTTATAGATGGTATATTCTAATCGAATAGTATCCATTTGTATTCTTTTCTATACATTATTGGTTGTGATATCTTCAGAAGAGTGTAAATGGTTGAATAAGATGAATAAGAGAGATCTATCAATGAAGGTCATCTATTCATATCTATCATATCTATTCATATTGTTTTAGTTAAATGGAGAAGGTCTCCATCGTCAGTTAACTGTCTCACTTAGTCTTGGTAGTATTGAACGATTAATAGAATGTAGAGTACTGTATATGCTTACTGTACCTGAAGGAATGTATATCGATTCGGATAGGTTCATTCAATTCAATCAATATTATTGATTATATTATATAGTTACAGTATCAATTCATCTCTATATCGTCATTCATTCCATTCTCGTCATTATTTTGATATTGAAGCACCTGCTCATTTATCCAAGTCACATCAGGTATTTTCTTACTTTATCTATGTATACTGTACTACCGTATCCATTAAACTATTACTGTATCTATCTATGTATACTGTAATACCGTATCCGTGAATCTATTACTGTATCCATCTATTACTGTATACTGTATTTATGTATACTGTAATATCGTATGTATCAATCTATTCAGGTCTCAATTGCATCAACATCAATGACACGTAAACAGTTTATACTTTCTGATTCCTTTACAATTCCAATTCATCTTCGATATCATCCATCATCATCAAAAGGAGAGACTACTATATCCATTCCTCGTATATTGATTGATTGTCCTGTTGATTATACTATTCATTCACTTCATTTATGTCATACTGCATCAGTGAAATCAGTCTCATCATTTGCTCCAAAATGGGTTATTCTTCCTCTTCTTTCATCATCTTCTTCTATTACTGTTTCTATTCCAACTGGAGATAAGACAATGATATATCCTGTTGTTGGAATTACTTTCACTATTCTTATTCTATCTATTATTTATTTATGTAAGACCCTTTACTATTATTAATTATATACATATTTATCTCAATTAATTGTTTATACTGGTTGATTTATCATGTGCTTTATACTATTGTGGTTCTTTGCATCTCATAGATAAATGTATATATTGTAGTTAGAGTGTATATCATAATCACTTTATATTAATTGTGATACGATTAAATTGTTTCCTTGAGAAAATCACGGGAATATGTAACCAATTGAGATTAAGTGAATATAAGAATGAGCAAATGGATGAGAAAAGATATATAGTGAGACCAATGAATGAATAGATAGATACGATCTATCACAATATACTATAAATGAAGAGCTAATGCAGTTATTGCATCTACAGGACGACGATTAAGTGTTGATTGTCTTATTGATTCAATCCATCTACAAATATAATCAATATATCGATTTAATCGAATCTATTGAATCAAACCTTATCATACTGTATTGATTATCTGCACGGAAGAAATAAGTATGAGTACTGAAGACAAGTTTGAATACATGTTCGTATGGCATTTCATCCTAAGAAGAATAAATATCTCAGGTGTTTGAATCCATGTATGATCCAAGTAAATTTCGTGCAATTAATGGCATGATCTAGCATGGAAAATACTCGAATCGTGAATGGATTATCCGTGATCATGCATGGATTCTGTCATTCTATGCATGATCACGGAAAATTCGTGCATGATCACGGAAGATCCATGCATGATCACGAACGATGGATATTCCATGCATGATCATGCATGGAATGTCGAATCATGCATGATTATACTTGTATTCGTGATCATGCAAGGATTTCAACACAAGAGATATTGATTGATTTATGTAGATACAGTAATCTAACCTGTAGTGTAGGAATACATACGGAATACTCGAGAAGAGGAAGATTTGCAAGAGGAATTTTTTCCTGTAAGAATAACCTTGTGTGATTTTTGTATATGACGAGAATTGTTACAATTAATATATAATGATTTACCTCATGACTTTTAAAGAAGAAAAGTGAGAAATTTGCAAGAACAATCCATAATTTCTGCCATCCTGATGAATTACGAAGTTTACGAAGCATATAACCAGATTTGAATGTAGTAGTCATCTAAATAGTCTTTCGTATCTATGGATAGTTTTATATATGAAACCTTAATCCAATCATCGTATCCAATACTACATGATCTATGCCATGATATCTCTATTGCACTCATCTTACGAGGAGTTGATGGCTAAATCAACCAATTACTCATCCATTCAATATTATAATTTTGAGAAAAAAAATTATGAGTATATTTTTGCTTAAAAAGAGTGTTCAATACATGTTTATTTTCCATTAATACTAAACGAAGTAAAATGAAGGTACATACATTATCATTTTCTACAGGTGATTTGGTAGATCTACATGGTTCTTTTTTCTCTTCTTCTCCTTTTTCTTCTCCATTCTTCAAATCAATGTGAATTGGGGGAAGTTCTGCACGATTCTTCACAGCAGCCTTAAGTGACAAATGAATATTGATCTTTGATCTTTTGAATACCTTAACGGATTCTCCAATATCATTCAACCATTCTTCTCTAGATGAAGTAGCAAATGCAACACATGTATCTTGATGATATAGAGTAATACAATCAGATGATCGACCTGTGATCTTATATGAATCACCTTCTTCAAACTGAAAGATCAAAGATCAAAGATCATTTTCAATCTTGATAAATCAAACAAAGATACCAATAATCCTTTCAAAGGTAAGTGTAGATTAACTTTGAATAAAGAATTAGAATGATCTCCATGATATCGATTAGCAATTAGAATACAATCATTGAAAAGAAGAAATAGACGAGAAACTAAACCACGACGAGTTCCTCTTTCTACACGACCTACACGGATTAATTTCTAAAAGATCAAAGATCAAAGATCATAGATTAATAGATAGATTGTATACTCTATGTGGGTGAGTGAGTGTAGCAGATAGATTGAGATCACTTTCAATTTGAAGAAGAATAACAAATGAATAAAGAGATAATCGTGTTTTGGAAGTCTTTTCAATGAATGATGATACCTCAAATGAATAGATAATAGTTAATGAATATAGATGAATAATACCTTATCTAGGCATATTCTAGCTGCTGAAATTGATGTTTCATCGTCAATTCCTTGTCCTAATAATGATTCTATTATAGTAGCTATAACTGGAGGCCAATAGATTAATCGAGATGATGAACGAATTATCAACCAATTCATTGTTATATAACATTCATCTGATGATATCACTTTGCTAAATATCGATTTATTATTGATTAGATATTTTAGATATATAAACCTAATAAGAGATGAAAATGATTGATTAGATAATGAACATTGATCAAGAGCTGAGAGAAAGACTGGAAGTTGATCAAGTAGTCTATCATATAATGATATCAAATTATGAGATATACGAAGAAGAAGATGAGAGATTCCAATCACTCCTTGCCTGAATACAGTAATCTATGATGTAGATACTGTAGTATGTATTGATCTACCATGGATCGATAGCTTCTTCCAATTCTGGTAGATATTGATTGGATAATGTAGATAATTGATTGAAGAGAGTAATTGCTTCATCAATAACTCTACATCCACTTTGGCCATTGAGAGATTCATATGAATGCTATGGAAGAATATATTGATTGATTAATTAGAATGAATACCGTATACCGATAAGATATTAAGATCTCTCACGGATGTTCTTTCATTTGATAAAAATTCTCGAATAATGTTTAGAGTCTTATCCTATAAAGATAGTATCAATAATAAATAAATAAATGATTAATAAATAGATACATTAGTAGAAGTGGATTGGAATGATTCAGATTTTATTAAAGGAGGTTTAATATAAGGAGGAAATTCATCATCTATTTCATTTCTTCTCTTTGGTTGATATTCATTATTCTCTGATGATTCTCTTTTATGAAGACTTGTCTCTATAATATCAATCGATCGATAAAGATACAGTAATCCTGATTGAACCTGATGGTGCATAACTCCTACAGATCGTTCCTTCTCCTGAATCACTTGATATCGATCGAATGAGAGAATTTGGACCAGGAAGAGATTGAGATAATCGACATCTATATGATGCAGATAATGAAGAAAAGATCTTACGAACTCAATTGATCTTTCATCTTTATCTTTCTTCTTTATCTATTCTCTTTCGTTTTGAATCGTCATTTATGTATTAATGATCGTTGATCTTTTTCCATTGTTCACTATTAATCTTTGATCTCTCTCACTATCTTTCTATCTCGATCAATATTCATGATTTCTGTACGAACGTTACGAATGTTGAATTAACTCCTTGAACGATAACTTTTCTTCTTTGAATTCTTGCATAATCAGATTCTTCACATGAGGATCGATTGATTTCTCCTGCAAGAATATTGATCGTTCTCTAATCTACAGTATACTTCCACTCTCATTCTCGCATATCATACTGTATACAATAACGATTGATTACAATATATAATATATAAATATTTATTAATCTTCCTAATAATCTACAGAACAAAATGAGCAACAAAAGTGGCAAGAGAATGAATTGAATGAAAGAGAAGAGAATGAATGTAAATGGGATGGAAAAGAATAGAAGAAGAAGAATGAAAGAGACCCTATATACAAATAATGAACACTCGTCACCTATTAGACGATGAAAGAATGATTAATAATATGAACTGGGAAACAAATGAATCAATCAATCAATGATCTACTGGGAACGATTAAGCACCAATCAATAATATATATGAATATGGCAGATAGAAGCTCTCACTATAGCAATCACTATACCACATAAAGCACATTGAATAAGAAGCAATGGAAATGAATATGACCCGTATATTATATCTATCTATTGAGTGAGAGTAGTGCAGTGAGATAAACTCGTGCTATGGTGTAGATAACAAATTGTGAATGAAAGAATAGATAGAAATAGAATAATAAAGATTAGAAATCAGTCCATCGTAATCCTTCTTTTGTAGTTATTGTTGATGTTGAAGGTATATCTTCTGATTCACCTTTTGATGATTTTGGTGAATCATCAATATATGGAGGAGAATCTTTAGGAACTACCGTAACTGCTACCGTAACCTCTTTATCTTCTTTCTTCTCTGATGATGTAGATGGGGTTACTGTAGGAGTGGGCACTATAGACGGTGATACTGTATGGACAGGTACTGTAGATGGGGAAACAGCATGAATAGGTACTGTAGGTGATGGGACAGCTTTGATCTCAACAGATCTTCGTTCATCTCCTCTCTTCATTGTTATTTCTCTTTCCATTAACATTGTTCGTATACTAATAACATGATTAGATGGTTTAGGTGGAGGTGGGGGTGGAGTCTTCTTAGATACTGTAGGTAGTGTAGAGGATACTGTAGAGGATACTGTAGGTGGTGGGGGTAGATCATCAGGAGAAAGAGAATCATCGATATTCTTATCAACTTCAGATGATATAGATGATAGATTATCTAATCTATCCATTCCATCATGAAGAGATCTTGATTCAGATACAATATCTTCATTATCATCATGAAATAGAAAAGGAGCAGATCCAATAGAAGAATGATTATGATTAGAAGGAGAAGGAGGAACATTGAATCTAACTGGTTGTGTTTGTCTTCTTGTATCATTCCTTTTATTCTTCAATGCACTTCTTTCTTGACTCATTGATCTTCTTCTTAATACATATTCAAATAGATCACCTTGATCAGGTGTAGTAGCTGATATTGAATGATCTTGTGATGAATATGATGATGGTGATGGTAATCTTTTACGAGGTACCATATCAACTGATTTCCTTCTTCCTATTGTTTCACCTACTCTTCCTTCACGTGGTAATGATGATGTTGAATATGAATCATTTGATACATTTCGAAGAGTTAATGTATATGGAATAGATGAATTGAATAGATGATACTTCTCTACATCTGGTGTATCTTCTGATTTCACTGAAATCAATGCAGGACGACATTTACCAATAACTACACCATCTGCATCTACAATAGGAGTTGATGATGAACCATCCAATCGAGGTTTTGGAGGAGGAACTGGTTTCACTCGAGGTCTTTCTTTTAATCCTTCTGATGTTATCACTAATTGATCAGCTGTGATCACTTTCCCTGCGAGAGGACGAGAGGTTACGGTAGTCGTTGGAGCTATTGATATGGTGGTTGATGGAGTGAAGGATACTGTAGAGGATGAAATGGAGGATACTGTAGTAAGTGGAATAGAGGATACGGTAGTAGAAGGAATTAAGGTTACGGTAGTCTTAGATTGAGCAGGGATTACGGTAGTTGGTTTGAATGTTTCACTTGATGTAGATGGTGAATGTCGAGAGAAGTCAATAGTAGTATATGATGAAGAAGGAATATGAGATAATGATTCAGTTGATGGTATAATACGAGGTTTAAGAAGCATAGCTCCTGATGATGTATATATAGGAGTAGATGATGATGATGGAGTATCTAATGGAGTTGATACACCTATTGATTCTATTGTTGATAATGTTGATAGAGTATGAAATGGAAACTCTTTCAATCTTTTATCATCCTTTCGTTCTAATACAGCATATCCTCCTCCAATATCTCCAAATGTCTTCATTCTATTATCATCTTCTTCTATTCTATTGAGTGGAGTCTTCTCATGATCAGATAATCGATATGAATCATGACTTATATTATCATATTCAATAGATTGATTACGATTCTCAAAGAATGATTCACCCGAAGCACTCTTAGGAGCTATCTCTTCTTGTACAATAGTTATATCATCTAATACATTAGGTAGAGATAAAGACATATTCTCAATTGGTTCATTCTCTTCTTTCTTTATTCTTCTTCCATTACCATATGGTCCTTCTATATCAGATGTTGTTCTGTCTGATGGAGGTCCATTCACTGAGACTGTACGATTTGATCGATGTTTACGAGAGATACGAGCATCCAGTGTACCTGAGAACACAATTCACTCTAGATATCAATAGGGTATATGTAGATTCAATGACTGTCTAATAGATGAATTGTTTTATTAGACTCTCATAGTATTCTATCATGAATATGGTTATACTATACAAACGAGAGGGAACATATATAGGGGGAATACACACTGAATAGTAGTACCTGATTGATCATTGAATGGAGGAATAGATCGAGCTGTTCCACCTGGATCTGATACATATCCTGATACATATGATGAACAATAATTGGATTGATGAGTTGTTGCTGATCGAAGAGGTCTGAAAGAATCAGTCCATCTCATTAAATTAATATCATTTATTTTTTGATAGAGAGGTTACTGAAAATTAATTCTAAAAATATCAGTCAAAATTTGTTCTCTAGTTGCAAATAATGTATGAAACGAATAAACATAAAAAGAAGACTATCGTACACAGGGTTAATTCGACGCATTCATTTTTCTTTTTTTCGCTTTAACAAATTATTTATTGGATTTTTTCCAGCTACACAAATATAAGACTTTCAGTGATGAATAGCTTTTTTCATCTCTTAAAGGACATTGGACCTTGTTTTGACATATGAAATCTTTGAAATAAACAAACCGAGTGAATGGTTCTCTTCTTTTATGATGTTCTCTTACGTAATCTATCAATTCTTTGTGTGTTCGTCCTCTGAAAAGATATCTTTAATATTTTTTCGGAACGCAAATCGATTCTGGAAAACACTTTGGGAGAAATTGATTTTTTTTGTATTTTTTTTTACTTTGAAAAATATTACAGCGGTGCGCGTTATCCGTTTCGAAATGGATCATGCGGCATAGTGCCGTATAACGCCCCATAACGGAGACATTTTTCTCAATGAAATTGTTAAAGACTTTTTCGCTTAGCTGTTTAGGCTAAATATGTCATAGGAACATAAATTTTTATTAACTCTGAATCAGGGCAGCGATTTTTTAAAAATAATTTCAAAAAATTCAAAAAAATGGCTCAAAAAATTTAAAAAAAATCTTTACTTTGTTTAAATGGATAATAAAATCCAAAGGCATCATTTTGCCTGAAAAGTGGTTAAATCAGTCAATAACGCAATTAACCGAATTTTCAAACATGAAAATTATGATACAATAATTTTTTTCACTTTTAAAAATGCATTGGGCAAACACTAAAACCCTTAGAATGCTGTTCATCAAGACCGTGAAAATGATAAAAATGGGAATCTTGCTAAGTTTTGTCAAATGTTATCACAAATTGCCATAAATGTTTCACTTTTCTTCGTTTTGTCGGTACTTTTTAGAATTTAATTTTCTTTGATTTTTTTTGAGAAAGAATTAAATAAATTTTGATTTTGAATTTTTTGGAATGGTCAAAAAGTTCAAAAAATCAAAATCAAAAAATCCCATCCGTGCTGACAATAGTTTTTCAAAGAATTTCTAAAGTTTTGAAAATTTAAACATTTTCATGCAAAAAAGTGCGGGAAATTCAAATAGCGCGATATTCAAATCAACCAAAAATTTTTTTACATACAGCTAGGCGATCAACGATAAATATAATTTATAGCACTTTATTCATTGAGAAACACCTCGCGCGTCGGGCGATGTACTGACAATGATGATGAATTTCGAAAAAAAACTAACTAGTTAACGTGAACCACTGTATTTATGAAAAAATAGAAAATTTTGGAAAACGGAGAGAGAGGGATGACAAAACGGCGTGGTTAAAATATTTGATGAATAAAATGAAATAAAGAATATAAATATGGAATACCTATATCTGAAAGATGATCCAGATGAGAAGAGTTTAGCTTCTTTCTTCGGCATTTCTGATGATGCACAACGGAAGAACGCATGTTGTTCAACACACTTAATTCATTTATTTATTATTATTGTCTAATTTTAGTTCTTTTGTCGTCTATCTTCTTAAATTTTTGAATAAATAAATATTTTCTCATTGAAATATTTTTTGTTCCAATGATTGACATCATCTATAGTATTTTCATATCTTCATTTTCACTTCTAATTAAACTAGTGTCATGACATTAAATGTCAATCTTCTCCATCAACACTATTCCTCTTATTATCATTCATATATCCTAACCTTCTTCCAGAATGTTTTACATTCATTTCGTGTATCGAAGAAGAATTCTATCGTCTCTTTGTAGAATTGCTGAAATTACAAATCATTCCTCTTTCGTTCCTTGGTCCCTCGCTCTCTACCCATCCTCCTCTCACTCTATCCCTCTCCCTCTAAACTCTCCATCTCTTTTTCATTTCTTTCAACTCACCGATGCATCAGGATGGAGTTTTATTAGTAATTTCTTCCGCTTGAAGCTTAGTTTACGCACCTGAAATGAAACATGTGTGAATAGTGTAAGTGAGAGAGATGGGGAGAGGGATTGGAAGAGAGTTTGAGAGGGAGAGTAATAAGTACCTTAGCCCATGAGAATGTGGATACACAATGCATTAGATGATATACTTTAATTCCTCCATGAAAAGCAGTCAATGAAGCATGAGCTCCCTCTACATCCTATAATAGAAGAAATGATAATGATAAGTGAATATATAATAGATAGATTTTTATATTCAATTTTGTATACGAGAGTCTTCGTTTATCCGAAACTCAATTCAATATTCTTTCTTTTGAAGAATCGAAAGAAGAAAGAGAAGAAGAAGAATAATATTGATAAAAGTAACCTTAGCAGAATGTAATTTAATTCCATAGAATTCACATCTTCGAGCAACTTCCAAAAGGGCTAAATCACTCTCACCTGGAGACATTCCACTGAAAGAAAGATTATATTGGGTTCATTATATGAATATATTTTAATTTATCTTACATCTTAAAGTATAAAGGTGAAGGGAAATCCCGTTATTGAAGGAGGAGATAAGAATAAATAATGAAAAGAACTAACACTAATCGTCGATGATTATTTCTAACTAATTCTTGAAATGAGAATGTTTGATTTGGAATGAATCGAGTATGAGAAAGATATCGAGCATCTGGATAATCATCCTGAAATTAATCAATTGTCTATTTATGAGCTGCACTTCTCCTCCTCACCTCAACCCTCGTTTTTCATCAAAAGTATTCATTTACTTGTTGTTTCAAATGTTGTCACATCTTTTGATGTATGGCAAATAAAGTAAAATAAATAAAATTGAATGAATGATGAAATGAATGATAAAACGTAGTCAAATCAATATTGGTTTCATTGATATTCAATGACGTTCAACAATATTTTGTATATTCAATGGTATAATTATAAATAAGATAAGAGTTTGTACCTCAGAGAAGTCACCACAATCAGATTGTACTATATATGCTGATAGAAGTGCAGCTGTTCCTTCAGAACACATCAATTCTCCTGTTGATAGATCACGACGAATTTGAAGAGTAAACAAATATCTTAAATCATCAATCAATAATCATCAATCAATAATCAATAATCATAAATCAATAATCAATCCTTTCAATTGATACAATCAGTTTCATTCAATCTACTATGCATACACTTGACTTCAGTCAACTTCAAATATCTTCCAAACGATACATAATGCGAAAATAGCCCCTAATAAAGGTTCTCGGACATATCTTAATTGTGGCGAATAGTGATGTCTTTTCTATCAACTTGTATCTCTCCCTCTTCAACTTCTTCCTCTACTTCATTTCCTCGTGACTCTCACAATCATCTGTCACTCTTCCTTCTACTCTACTTCTATCTATTGGTCCTCCCTCTCCCTCTCCCTCCCCTCCTTCTCTCTCCTCTTATTCTGATTCAATTTGTTCCTCCGATTCTCATTCATTAGAATGAGTTATCTCTCTCAATAATGAGTGTGAGGCTCTCTCCTCTAAGGACCTCCTCCCTCCCTCTCCCTCTCCCTCCCTCCCTCTCTCCATCAATAAGCTTCTCTTTCCAACTGAACCTCTCTCTCTCTCCTTCACCTCTCTTCATATCGGTCCAAAGAAAGGAAATAGAGCTCGTATGTAATAATGGGGAATATGAGAACGGAGAAGGGAAGTGAACGAGAGAAATAAGGAGAGGGAGGGGGATAAGGAGAGGGAGAGAGGGATAGGTTTGCCATCATATCCTACCTGGTGTATTCTTCTTCAAGATCGACTGGATTAGGTATATAGAACTTGAGAATGAGATAGAATTTAGCATCAGCTCGAGTATTGGCGATTTGACGAAGAATTGGTTTCTCCATCTCTAACCAACACTGAAAGAATGAAGATGATTATAATGATAGATCATGATGACAATGACAATGGAATGAGATTGGATCCATCTAGAGACATATTCATCATCTACATCTAAGACTACATCAATCGATAAACTATTTTGAAGTTTTTTTCCTTCTTCACATATGCTACACACTAAAAATATCTCAACCAATATGAAATCTCCTCGAAGATTCTTCAAATTTCACAAAATCTTTGAATCGTTCGACTATTACACACAGCGTTTTTTTTAACACGAGGAGAGCAGTCATTGAACATTTGACAAAATGCCTCAAAATCGGTATGGTGTACTTTAACCGTCTGTGCTCTCTCACTTTTGCGTACTGTCACTTATTTTCGCTCAATCTTTTTCTCCATCACACCATGATCGCTCTCGAAACGATGTCGTTTCTCATGATATTGAATAATACAATAGAAGATGAATACCTGTAGTCCATTAGAATCAACAAATACTAATCCAAAGTAATCTCTTTCCAATAGATTCAAATGTCTACATACTTCATCCATTAGAGTTTGTCCAAGTGCTTTGTGCTGTAATTCAATTGAATTAATAGAAGACTTTATTATTTATTCATTCTATTCTAGAATAGATCTCAACAATTACTTCACTTCTTTAAATAAATGATTCAAAGAATTAACACCCGTACGAAATATATAGAATGTATATGAATAATGAAAGAAATCAGTCTACAAGTAGTATAAATATAGTATACAAAAATAATAAATATGTAATATTAATGATATAAACTCACTCCAAGATGAAATACAGCTATTGTATCATCAAGTAATCGTACTTTTATACACATTATCTTTCCTTTAGGGGAATGTGTACCTGGAGGGGGAGGACCTCCCACTCCATGAGGGATTGATCCCATATCACCTCTACCGTATCTAAGATATTATTGATTAGTATTTACACATTAGACCACAGTGAAGACAAAAGAATAAATGGAAAGAGTAAAAAGGATCAGAATTGATTGATTGATTGAATGAATGATGATTGCCTTAGAAAGAGGATTAGAAGAAGAAGTTGATACAGATGATAGAAGGAACAAACAACGATGAGTGAAATAAAGGAAGAGATGGATTGAGATGAGAGGTACAAGAGGGAGAGGGAGAGTGAGAGGGAGGGAGAATGAGAGGGAGAGGGAGAGGGAGGAAGCAGGGAGAGGGTGGAAGGAGAGGATGTAAGTGTGTAAAACGGAGGAGAAGAGAGTCTTGAGTGGGAGAGAGTAGAAGGATGGACAAGAGAATAAGAAGAAGAAGAAAAGGAGGACCTACTCTTTACCTCTCTCAGTCTCCCTCTCAACTCTTCTATCTCTCAGATGGAATGAAGCTTCTTTCCTTTCAATACTTTATTCCATTGATTGTGGTATGGTATAGAGGTAGAAGATATTGATGAATTGATTGATTTTGATGGAATGAAGAGGTAGAGTGGAGGAAGTTGAGGGAGAGAGGGAGAGAGGAACAGGGAAGAGGGAGAGATCCGCGAGGGAGAAAGTCCATATGGGAATGATAAATGTATTGTACCTGGTAAGATATACATGTCTTCTATTCATATTTCTCTTATTGATTCATTCATTGAAATGGAAGACGATGAAGTCATCACTGAAAGGAATTATAATGAAGATTATATCAGATATGAGAAGAATGAGAATGAATGAAAGAGCGAAAGAAAGATATTGAAAATGGATTGTATTAGAAATTTTTTTTAAGAAAAAAAACAATAATAAATCTAAAACTGTCCAGTGTTTCGTCAACGAACGAATAAAGGAGCGAATGATTCAAGAAATATACTACTATATGTATATGAGTGATTACATATAGGAATGTGAAAGAATGAAGAGATATAGTTCGTTTGTATAGATATTCGATAGGAATTGAGGATAAAAGGAAGAATGAAGAATACGATGAGAATCATTGTTGAAGGTAGTAATGGAGTTACGAACGAAAGAGGAAGGGATGAGAAGATGGAGATGGAGGGATGGTGAAGGGAGTAGACTCTAGATGGAGAGGGAGAGGGAGAGAAGGAGAGGGAGAGGGAGAAGGAGAGAGGGAAAGGGAGAGGGAGAGAGGGAAAGGGAGAGGGAGAGGGAAAGGGAGAGGGAGAGAGGGAAAGGGAGAGGGAGAGTAGTGGTCAGTCTACGAGCCATCGATCCCCGTAGGAAGTCATGGAAGAGAGAAGAAGAGAAAGGAATTGGATATAGAATGAATGTATGGAAGAAGAAGAAGAAGAATCTATTATATTATAGGATATTCATTCATATTATGAATATCAATACTTACATCGTACAATGATTGTTTCAGTATAGGATTCTTAAAATGTCGTGGACTATACTATTTAATATGTGAATAAAGAATTTATCACATAGATATTATACAAATAGTTAATATTTCCGTAGAAATTGATAATTATCAAATGATTAAAAGTTATTATAATTTACTCTTACAATTTAAAATTTCAAGAAAAAATAGCTTAAATAAAAAAATATTTTGTTAAATAATTAAATATCTATGTGCTTACTTTTCTCTATTTGTTGATCATTAATTAAATATAACTGTTGTAGTTTAGTAATCAATCAAATTGAATCATGTAATAAATGTTTTACAATTGATGTAGAGGTAAGGAGATACAGTATCGGCCAAAAGTCATGGGACACTTTTTCATTATTTTATAACTTTTGATCCTGGAAAGCAATCAAGTTTATCTTTTGAGTAAATGTAGAGAATTTATCAAGGATTATTACCATGATGTGTTGGTGTAATTAACTTAGTTATTTTTTTGCGAAGTGATAACGCTGCCGAATTACACTTTTTTTGAAAATTCCCATTTCTTTAGTGAAAAGCCCTGTTCTTCGGGAACACTGTGAGAGTGGAGACCCCCACTAGAGCTGTACAGTCAAACAATCCGGAATGGCTCCGACTACAATTTCAAGCTGTGACAGGGTTGCAACTTTGACCTCCAAAATTTATGACTCGGCTTCTGGATGTGATAACGACCCATTCTATGCGCCAAAATGATGCTAGTGGCGAGTGATGTTTATCCCCGGAATATGGTAGTCATAGCTGGTCATTAGCCCTCAGGGCATGAAAATCAATTTTTTCGGAAGGACGAATTTTGAGACCCTACCGTTCAGAGGGCTTGTCTTCGAAAATTATGGTTCCTTCGCAGGTAGCTTTGCAATGCATCATATATGTATTTTCCTTATTTTGGTTAAGTTCCAATTCCTTTTAGACCCGTAGCAAAAGTTATGCTGAGGTCTACTCGATTTTAGCGAGTAAAGATCAAAATACAAAGATCAAAGATCAAAGTTCAGCAATAGTGTAAAAACTTTTTAGAACATTTCTAACATGCATTGGTACTTTGACACTAAGGGATTTCATCAATAGAGGCCAAGGGGCGAGAGCAGAAAGAGAGAAAGCGCAAGAGTGCGCACCGAGTAGACCTCAGCATAAAGTTTTCTGCGGGTCTGAAAGAAATCGGAACTAAACCAAAATAAGGGAAATACATATATGATGCATTGCAAAGCTGCCTGGAACCATAATTTTCGAAGACAAGCCCTCTGAACGGTAGGGTCTCAAAATTCGTCCTTCCGAAAAAATTGATTTTCATGCCCTGAGGGCGAACGAAGAGCTATGACTACCATAATCTGGGAGTAAACATCGCTTACCACTAGCATCATTTTCGCGCTTACAAGGGGATGGTCGCAACTGGTCCTGGCCATATGAGATGGCAATAACATGACTAGGATCAGTTTTCGATGCTGATTACGAATCCGTTTTCAGAAAGTGCCTAATCGACCTGATTTTCGAGAAAATCGGTATTGAAATTTGGCTTGTTAATTCGAAAAGTCGTGTAGTTTCCTTCACAAACTATCTGGATTGCATCGGAAAGATCCGGCAATGTAAGGTAAAGTATTGCGAGAGTTTCTAGATGAGTTCACCAGCCCACCCGGACGGTTTGCGCAAGAAACCACACGAATTTCCGAATTAAAATATCGATTTCCTCGAAAATCAGGTCGATTAGGCACTTTCTGAAAACGGATTTGCAATCAGCATCGAAAACTGATCCTAGTCATGTTATTACCATCTCATATGGCCAGGACCAGTTGCGACCATCCCCTTGTTAGAACGGGTCGTTATCACATCCAGAAGCCGAGTTATAAATTTTGGAGGTCAAAGTTGCAACCCTGTCACAGCTTGAAATTGTAGTCGGAGCCATTCCGGATTGTTTGACTGTACAGCTCTAGTGGGGGTCTCCACTCTCACAGTGTTCCCGAAGAATAGGGCTTTTCTCTAAAGAAATGGGAATTTTCAAAAAAGTGTACTTCGGTAGCGTCATCACTACGCAAAAATTAACTAAGTTCATTACACCAACACATCATGGTTATAATCCTTGATAAATTCTGTACATTGACTCAAAAGATGAGCTTGATTGCTTTCCAGGATCAAAAGTTATAAAATAATGAAAAAGCGTCCCATGACTTTTGGCCGATACTGTATTAGATGATCAATAGGTAAACTGTTAAATATTTCAAAAAGTATTTTACATTTTCATGCACTTGTCATTATCATTATTTTTTGCAATCTGACAAGGGAACTACTTAAAGCCTTAACACAAATTTCTCTAATTTTGATATCGTGTCGTAAATCCACATTGAATAATGTTTCTAAAAGTTAGGTCAAAAGTTGTTAGGTCAAAGCACATTCGCGTTTCACGTCACTTTTCGGGCCTTTCGGAACTTTTTTCAGAAATCTTATTTGTAGATTTACGCCAGGATATCAAAATTAGAGAAATTTGTGGTTTTTGTTCCCTAAGACTCGATCATATTCGACCACCCCCGGACGCGTGCGCTAGCAATGAGAACGGGGGGTCCATACTTGGGTGTTAGGAGTGTCATCGGCCCTTATTACACAAAAGAGCTGAAATTTCCTGTTTGTGCCCTGAGGCTATTAGAAAAAATAATTAAAGTGCGAAAACCTTTAAAAATCATAATTTCTCAAATTGTTGAGATTAACTCTAAATATCATTTGCGATGTGTCTAGGGTGCACAGACCTTGCTAATTCACTATTAGCATCGAATGCGCGTTGATTCCTAAACCACTTTTTGACTCAAAATTTTGGTTTTTTCTTACAAATCATCGCTTGTTGTAGTTTGCTCCCAAAATTTCCGACCAGGTATTGTAGTCTATGCAATTCTGCATTGATTTAACTTAAAACTGGGTTCTTCCCGATCGACCATTTTGTCGAATTTTTCGATCGAAGTTCCGTCATCGTACAAATGCTGTATTTCCCAAACGATTGGTACGGAATTGTGGTCTACTCAAAGTTTCGAGGTGAGACGAGTAATATGGCACAAGAAGCCCATCACTTAGATCAATTTGAAAATTTCGATTTTCATGACCCGGGGGACGTGGTCTGAAAATTTCAAAATTTCTCAAGTTTAATTTTTTTCATTTATGGGGCTTATTGTGAAGTACTAATGATGTGAATAATATTCAGCCAATGATCTCTCCTTTCAACTATTTTTTTGAAAATTTTCGTGCTGAATGCGTGCTAAAAATCAGAATTGCGTGTGAATCGGTTTCCAATTTGCTTTCTGTAACATTCTGTCATAGTACTTTACAATGTACATAATCAATATGAAAATCGTTTATTTTCGAAAATTTATAAAATTCAATTTGAGTGCCTACTTTCACGGAAAATTTCTGAAATATTGCTGTTTGTCGACTCGAATGCTGCGACGATGAGCAAATGACAATGACAATGTCAATTTTCATGACGAGTAAACATAGTAGAACTGAAATCAAGACATTCGGCTCACTTTTCAAAAATCAATTTCCATGACCCCGGGGTCATGGCAAAAAAAACTGAATTTTCGAAAATAAACGATTTTCATATTGATTATGTACATTGTAAAGTACTATGACAGAATGTTACAGAAAGTAAGTTGGAAACCGATTCAAACGCAATTCTGATTTTTAGCACGCATTCAGCACGAAAATTTTCAAAAAATGGTTGAAAGGAGAGATCAGCCATTGAGCATTGGCTGAATATTATTCACATCATTAGTACTTCACAATAAGCTCCATAAATGAAAAAATTTAAACTTGAGAAATTTTGAAATTTTCAGACCACGACTCCCGGGTCATAAAAATCGAAATTTTCAAATTGATCTAAGTGATGGGCTTCTTGTGCCATATTACTCGTCTCACCTCGAAACTTTGAGTAGACCACAATTCCGTACCAATCATTTGGGAAATACAGCATTTGTACGGGACAACCATACAAATGCTGTATTTGACGGAACTTCGATCGAAAAATTCGACAAAATGGTCGATAGGGAAGAACCCAGTTTTAAGTTAAATCAATGCAGAATTGCTTAGACTACAATACCTGGTCGGAAATTTTGGGAGCAAACTACAGCAAGCGATGATTTGTCCGAAAAAACCAAAATTTTGAGTAAAAAAAGTGGTTTGGGAATCAACGCGCATTCGATGCTAATAGTGAATTAGCAAGGTCTGTGCACCCTAGACACATCGCAAATGATATTTAGAGTTTATCTCAACAATTTGAGAAATTATGATTTTTAAAGGTTTTCGCACTTTAATTATTTTTTCTAATAGCCTCAGGGCACAAACAGGAAATTTCAGCTCTTTTGTGTAATAAGGGCCGATGACACTCCTAACACCCAAATATGGACCCCCAGTTCTCATTGCTAGCGCACGCTTCCGGGGGTGGTCGAGTCTTAACGGACATCTCTCTTAATAGTATATTATGAGAATCACACGATACCACCTTTTGATCTTGTTAAAATTTTCTGTAGACAGAAAAACATAAATAAATGTATAATATTTTATTTCTATTTAAGATATTCATTTGTTTTGCAAGTTAAATTTGTATCCGTTTTACCTCCTGTTCTCGAAAAATCAAAAGTAAAATAATTTATAAAATTGAGAGAATATGATATCAATGTTACATCAAAATATGAACATCACCAAAGAGATTATGGTCCTGCCTTTAGTACATACTTGATGCATCACAAAATTCATTCAAATATTGATTAACAAAACAAAATACGTTCTGAAATATAGAGAGAACACATTTTTTTACAATATTTCGATATTAGACACAAAACAGAATTTTCGTTATGCTCTCTGCTGAAAAAATACACAAAGATCAAAGATCATTCAATACAGTATTCCGTAAATATGTCAACGCCGGGAAATAGAATTATTTATTGTGCTCATTTCAATTATATTTCTTACTGTATTTGCAATGTACAGGTGTTAAAAGCCGACATTTCCTAAAACATGAATTGATTTTAAACATTTTTTTGTGTGATTTTTGCGGTTATTCTCCTGAACCATGGGCGTGTATGAGGTTATCCAATTGGCAGAATTTTTTTTCCATTTCATAGTGATATCGATCGTTCGGATCCGTCTTTATTCCTAATATTAATTCCCTAATTTTGTCTGCGTTGTATATCGTGTTCTCGGTATATTTTATTCATAGTTCAATGCTTTTCTTCTCCGTTTCATATCTTTATTCCAGACCCCACTCTCTTCTTTTCCCTATTCCTTTTCCATGAACCTTTCCTTTTCTCCATCTAAATAGAACTAGACTCATCTCAATCATGCAACCGCCTCATGGTTATTATGTGGTCAAGAACTTATATAGCTATTTCTCGTTCCTTCTTCAATGGGTTACTCTTCACTTCTTATTCTTTTCAAAACACTACAACTTTGTTTGGTCCTTTGTTTACTATATTGTATATGACAGTATCTGTATCCTGTCGATCATCATTGAAATACCATTGACCTTTTCTTGTCTGGTGGCAGATTTCACAGTTATGACCTTGCTGATCTTCTATCCTTACTATTTCATTCTCTTTCATTTTAGTGTGTTCTCATCCCATTCACTTTGAATTCTACTCCAACTTTCATTTTCGCATCTATAGATATATGGAATATTTCAATATTGTACAACTAAGGGTTGTTGACTGATAGGTCAGGTATCTAACAATTTCAATCATGTAATCGTAGCCGTTTTTTCTCATCTCTTGATTTCATCGAACTCTAACGCATTTTTATATATCATAAATGAACCCTCTTAGGTCATATAAATATATTAATATAATGATAGACGATGTAGTGAATGAGTTTGTTGTAGTAGTTAGATTGAGTCATAGTCTATTGTCTGAATGATAGTGATCTGTATGATAAAAGACTAGAATGATCAAATGAGTCAGAAGGTTCTTTCAAGTGCTTCAAGATGGAATACAAGAGGGATAGAGAGAGGGGAGGGAGGGGATGAAGCCAGAGGGCGGAGAAGGGAGGGGAGACTCTCCAATCTGTTTACTGTACTCTCTATGTCTCTCGTTCACTTCTCATTCTTCTTCTTCTACCTAACTGATCTCTCCATTTATGTACCCCGTTTGAGTTAAGCCAACTAATGCTTCTCACTTACATTAATGTTTTCTTTTCTTCTATTCACTTCCACTCCCTCTTCCCTTCCATCTGTCTACCTTTTCATTCTCTTATTCATAACCACAATTTCTCTTTTTCTTCTACACATTAGAAGTAGTGGTCAAAACACCATACCGGACATTGTAACCTTCAGTTTTGTAAATTCTATACCTTAAACGTTAATGCGCATGTAATTTAACTTTGTATGCTATCTTTCATAACCATATTTATGTGTTAGAGGTTGTCACAAAACATTCATCTGACAATATTTGTGTTCCTTGGTTTATAACATAATTATGTACTATATTATAACTGAATAGTAATGTAGAGGAAGAACAAATAGATTAAACAATATAGATGGTCAATTTTGTAGAGTGTATAGAGTAATGAATATTGTATGAGCATCCTATCATATTACTCGTCTTCTTCTTCTACCTTTCGTCTTATCCATCTATAGTGGACATCTACTGACCATACTATTCCTCCCTTTCTTCATCTATATGTACATTCATTGATGTCTTATTCTCATCATAATCATCTACATAGATATCATTGTTATCTATTCATTTCATTCACATCTTCACTTTTACTCTTATTCATGATCTCTTTACTGAATGAACGAAAAGGAGGCCGATTGGCTGTTATGTTCAGTCTATCTATCTCTGCCTCTCCCTTTCCTTCTACTTCTCCCTCTCCCTTTCCTTCTAGTCCTTCCCCTCCCTCTCCCTCTGTTCCTCCCTCTACCTCTCATCTTAGCTCTCACTCTCTAGGGGTCCTTGAACTGTGTCTTTGTACTCTCTTCAATTCTCTTGTTCTCTCATCTATTCATCTAAGGTATCCTCTTCTCTCTCATTCACTTCCCTTCCCTCATTCTTCTTCTCTATCAATATATCTCATCGGAATCCCCTCTGATTAGTACTATCTATCCATCTATCCCTCTATCTATTATATCGTTCTACCTATTCCGTCGATCATTTCCAATCTATTACTCTATTGAATTGAATCATCTACTCTTCATCCATTATCTCTTCATTCTCTCCCTCATCTACTATTATTCTCGAGTACTTTTCTACTCTTCTCTATATAGATAAACAGGATATGACATTGAATAGTAATCTTTTGTTTCATTCCTTCATCTCTTTCATTCCTCATTCATTCTTTCATCTGCCTAAATCATGTAAATCGTCACTAATTCTCTTCATCTTCTTCTAATTCATTTGTATTCTCATCTTCTCTAATCTTCTTCTTCTTCTTCGTTCTTCTGACCATCCATCCACTCCTTATTCACTTTCTCACCTTTCTCTTCTTCTTTTCTCTTGATTCTCGCTCGTCCTTTTTCTTCTTCTAAATCCCTCTCCCATTATAGAGACACTCCCTTCATTCTATCTTCATTACATTCATTCATATATTCAGATTGAATCGATCCATGATAATTGATTGATTGATTGATTGATCTACCTGAAGAGTATTGATTGATCATATTGTAATCGTGAAGGAATGGGTGGTCTCCTTCATTCATCTTTATATCTTGTCTTCATACAATTGACAGGTAAGTGTCTTTGTATTCATTGAGTATCTTGATCATTCTCTTCCATCAAGAGGTTTCACCATTAGAAGAGGGAATGGAAGGGGACAGCTTGTTTAGTATCTATCTAGTCTATTCCTCTTTCTCTTTCCATATACTATGGATACTCGTACATCCACATTTACTCCATCTCTTCATCATGAATACAATAATTGTAGTCTTTCTTTCTCTCTACTTGTTCTATCTATCCATATGTACAGTTATAATAGAAGTGAGAATTGAATTGAAAGAGAAGGATGGGAATAGAATAAATCTCGATGAAGATGAAGAAGATCAAGAGGAATAAGAAGATAGCTATCGATGAGAGTAGTATACGGGGTCACTCTCCCTCTCCCTCTCCTTATTCTCTTGTTCTTATTCCATTCCTGACCATGTCTAATTGGAGTAATACTAAAGGAGTGAAAGAATATGGAGGAAGATATATGGGTTGATTGATTGAATATCCATCGAGATTGATGAAAACATTCAATATGATAACAATAAATGATATAGATATTTGAAATAGAAGTAGAAGAAATATAGTTATGAATAAATTGTTTGATTGATATATGATAGTATGATTTCAGTCTTATCATCATTAGTAAGGAGTCAATCAACAGAAGATGGTCCTATTCATTTCTCTGATTCAATGAATGGACGATTAGCATGGGTTGTTGAAGATAATGAACTACCATGGAGTGGATCATTTCATTATTTAAGGTACTATATTCATTATATTGATTCATTTATTTATTTGTTTATGTATTATTGATCGGATTGAATGAGAGATAGACTAGTTCTAGATAGTGTATATTGATCATATTGTATTCTATCCATCTCATATTCATATCCTTCATTCATTCAATCCATATCATATTCTTATTCATAGATTGAATGAAGGGATTCTAAGAATACAATGAATATACTACTTAGATGGGTTATTAAGTGTACTTTGTCTTCTCTATCTCTCTATCCATATGCGTTGAATGATTGGTTCCAATTATATTCCCATTGAATATTCCAAGTGGCATAAGGATACTTGACATTGTTGAATGGAATGAGTTCTTTTCCCTATCACGATTCCATAATTCTAGTCTTTCTCTATCTTCTATCTTCAATACTCTTGAAATGTTGATCGCAACTACGATTGAAGTAGATGATCATCATCTATGCACTCCTCCCCTCATCATCTCTATACCATCTACTCTCTTCATTCTCAGTCTCTTCTAATATCCGTGTCTACCACCTGGTTCATCTCATGCTCTTCCTTCTCCCTCTCCCTCTCCACATAATGCATAACAAGAAACAGAATTGAGAAGGACATTTGAAAGATGAGAAGTGAATGAGAGAGAAGGAGAGATGGAGAGAGAAGCTTATGATGAGGGTGAGAAGACACGAAGAGATTGGAATACATGGGACATCTCATTACATCTCCCTCTCCCTTATTTGATTTGACCTACCTCATTGTTAATTTATTAATTAGTATGACACAATTGAAGTGAATGGATGAAGATGAGAGGAATGAATGATTGAATAGAAGAGATGAAGAGGGATGATTGAGTAGATGATACAGATGAACTAACACTCATCATACCATACATCTATCGCATGAATACATCCCATGTACTCATTCATTTAGACTAAAGAGTAGACGAGACAATTATTGCGTATATATTCATTCTTTAGTACATTTTTTTTCTAATTCTTTTCTTACGAAACATCGATCAGTTCATATTATGCACAAGACTATAATTAGTTTGTGCATCTATACCACAAAACATTCTTTCTTTATTCTCCTTTACTGTATATGTTTCTATTGATTGTAGTTATAATATAGACATGAATGGTCATTGAATGACTATTCATTCATTCATTGGTTCTATAGGTATACTCGTATGTAATTCTATCATCTATTCTTCTTCTTCTTCTTCCTTCTTCTTCTTGTCCTTCTCTATTGTAGATACTCTTCTTCTTTCTATGGCAGACTTCCCTTCCTCTCCCTTCTTCTTACCTTCATTGTAAACATTTAGGACAAGTTGACAGTTAAGGGGAGAATATATGAATAGAATGATCATATGAGCTTATATCTCATATCATATATGAACATTAAATGAAGTATTGATTGATTGATTAGAATAAGTAAGGAAAGACTATTTACAGTTCACTGAATATACGTACAGCTCTTCTAACAGTGGCTGATTCATCAACTGGAATTCCTCTTGGAGAATGTTCTACCAATAGTTTTGGTATGTTTATTTGTATATCTTATAAGAGAACTACCTTATTGATGATTGTTATGATATCTAATACTGAGGAACAACTTCTCCCTCTTAGAGGAGAGAGAGAGAGAGAGTACTAGTTGACTCGTTTGTATTAGGAGATGGTTAGACACTAAGTTATGATGGAATGGAATGATTGAGTTGTTGATTCATTCCATCTATCAATGAATGAATGAATGATAATGGAGTAGATGGAGGGGGCTAAGGAGTGGATGGGGAAGGGAATTACAGCCTTGTTTTTCACAGAATGAGGACGTATACACTTGTAACCTTTGAGATGTAAGGGATAGAAGATGGGGGGGAGAGGGGGATCTCTGAGAAGGGTGTAGTTAGTAAAGGATTGTACTCATTTACATGTGAATATGTGTCATAGATTGTGGTTGTAGAATAGAAAGAGTAGTTAGAGGTAATAACGAGTAAAGAGAAGAAGAAGAATAGTGGAACGAGATGAAGCTAGATTGACAATGAAAGGATGAGATCAAAGATCAAAGATCATTTCATTTAAGGTGATAAATGGGAACAATTCTCATGGACTTTATCATCAACTGATCTATTATGTACTGTATCACAAGTGAGTAATCTAGATGTATGTTATTATATTGATTAATGAATATGAATAGATTGATTATATTGTACTTATAGACTAATTCATCTCGTCTTCGTTTTGTTCCTTCATCATCTGATTCACCTAGATCATTCTCTGTTAGGATACAAGCTTGTAAGTCAAAGAGATCAAAGATCAATCCTTCCTTCCTATTGTAGTTGATGAATTATTGATTGATTTAGCTCGTGGTCCTCGTTGTATGTCATCAATATCAATACAAGGAGATAAACCCAATGGATGTCCTCCTATTCTATCTAAAGAAGGATTCTCTCAATTATCATTACAATGTGGATGTCCTCATTCTACTCAAGTCAGTATTCCATCTTTGATCTTTGATCTATCCATGCATGTATTGATTGATTGATTGGTGTGTGATGTGTGATCTATTGATTGATATTTAGTCTCCCCCTCCATCCTCTCCATCATCATCACCATCACATCCTTCATTCAATTCATTTCCATCTCCATCAACTCCTTCATCTCCTCCTATCTTTCCTCGTGTACAACTTGGATCATTTCCTAATAGTCAAGAGGTATCAATCATCTATACTCTTACCGTAACTGCTTACTACCGTAATCCACACCATGCACAATCAATGTCAATATGCACACATACAAATACTACACCATTCACTCTGTATTCATGCACAGCATATTTCACTTAACGATTGAGTACATTTGATGTGGCCACTGTATAATAGTTAGATATCTATCAAATCATGACAATGCCATATGCTTGTCTATCTCATTGTCTATCTATTAATATTAAGGTGTCATCATCTCCATCAACAATTCATCCATGTACTACTCATCCATGTTCTAACGATGGAAGATGTATTGTGAATGATGCTGGATTTGTGAGTATATTATCTATATTATATATTATATCATGAAACATCCATGATATTGGACTAGACTAATTTGAACACTCTTTCATATCACTATTCTCTTTATTCTATCCATTCATTTCCTTATATCTTCTTCCTATTCTCCATACAAAGCTACATCTCCGTCTACCCTTTGGACGTTACTTTGTCTTCTCCCTCTCCCTCTCTCTCTCTATATGGTACCTTACGTGTACCTTCCCATCAGTCTTTCTTTTCATAAAGTACTCTTTCTTCTTCATCTTCTCGTTATTCTTCGTCCATTCATTGTTCTTCTTCGTGTGTAACCACGAATCTAAGATTGAAGGGGGAAGGGAGTGTAGATGGATTCATTCAATCAGGGAAATAGATGAAGGATATAGAGAGATAGATAGTATACAAGTGAATATACATAAAAGTCCTATTTCATTCATCTCTTAAATATAATTATTAATTATTAACTTTAGATTATTAACTTTTCGGACTTTCTATAGTTTCTTTGGTAAAGAACAATGAAATAGTGTTGTATCTATTTATCAATCAATCAATAAACAAACATGCGCTGTTCCTTACCTAGGTCATTTTACCTTTTATACTTACAATACATGACTGCTTGATATATGCTTGATAATTCGCCGCTGATTCTGTTTGTATTTATAGTCATGACCAATATATTTACGCTGTTTATTGCAGTTAGAAATGGTTGACTTATTTCATTATTGTTTATCTATGTTAAGACCTTTTCACTCCTCCCTCTACCTCTCTCTGATTCTCTCTCACCTTTTCTTCCATCACTTTAGATGTCATAATCTTTGCTCATTATATAATTCTTTCATCTGACTAGTTCTCTCTCTCTAACCTTATCTCACCCTCAGAAGAGGGTTGGACAATAGCCTTAAGCTAATGATCTTTATGGAGATAGAGAGTGACAGAATCGGAGAGAGGGAGAGGGAGACAGGGAGAGGGAGAGGGAGAGGGAGAGGGAGAGGGAGGGAGTGGAGAGCCGTTTTCTCGAGTGCCCCTGAGGTTGGACAAACATTGGTGTCGACCTCTCTTCTCTTCTCTAGTTGTAGATTGCTAGAGGCCATCACGGATAGAGTTGATTCTGAATGGACGAAGAAGGAGATGGAGAGGGAATGGAGGGATCGGAATGGAATGGAATGTAGATGGAGTAGATGGATAGATGGATGGATAGATGATAGGGGATAGGGAGATGGATAGTATAGAATATATAGAAGAATCATTGTATATGGAAGTAGTTTAGTTTATGTGTGTGAGAGAATGAAGATGACCATATGGAATGGAGAGAAGTTTATAAGATAAACATGAAGTATTGTTTATGAAGATGAAGAAGATTATGTATGTACTGAGTTCGTTCATTGTAACAAAGAATGAATTGAATGAGTTTGAATGAATACAAATGATAGTTATTATGCCTTTATTCAATGGACACAAAGTGTTGAAGGAGAAGGATGATAGGACTTGATATATGATATCATAAGAACGAATGATTGGAATGAATGAATATCATCTTCAGATGTCATTGTGTCTATTGATCATCTCTATTCAATCTATATCTTCTTTATTATCTCTTCTTCTTTATATTCTCTAATAAGTAGCGATAGAAAGGATTAGTTCCACTACATAATATCTTCTATCTTCTATCTTCTATCTTTGTTCCTCCGAAGGACATAACACTACATAAGGAGAGGATAATCATCTCTCCCTCTCCTTCTGTCTCTAGAGGGAGAGTCTATCAGTAGAGGGAGAGAGTGAAGTAATCGGATGAAACGATAGTCTTCTCATCAAATAGTCCATTCCATCTTAAGATAGAAGAAGGAACGGGTCTATGGTTGTCTTTGTGTGATTGAGAGATTAGATTAGACTTCATTCTGATGAAGAAGAGGAAGAAGAAGAAGGGGATGAAACACTCCCTTTGTTCATTCATATCAATTGAATCTAATGAATATACACTGAATAGATGATACAAATAGATATATCATAGATTGAATGGTATAATGATTGTAATCGTAGAATGGTAATGACAGATCATGCACGGATACTCTCACAATATTGTGACCGTGAGATTAAGATTAAATGATTATAATTTCTAGGCTCAATGTGAATGCACTGATGGATTCGCTGGAAGACATTGTGAAGTTGATGTATGTGCACAAGTACCATGTGGTAAGTCATTCATTCAATATAGATTATGATTGATCTTTGATCTTTGATAGGTAATGGTGGAAGATGTTCTGCAAAGGGAACCATTGCTGTATGTCATTGTCCAAAACATACAAGAGGATTGTTATGTGAAGAGGTTTGTATTGTTGATTACTGTAGTTGATGGGGGAATCTTATCATGTGTATCTAATTGATTCATACTCTGATATAGATGATGACATTATTGACTATAGTATTTGTTAGTAGTTGACAATTGATTGTATTCTTATCAATATGATATCATTATAGATAGTCTGTGATCCATTATGTTCAAATGGTGGAATCTGTCAATTGAAAGAAGGAGAAGCTATATGTGATTGTCCTGAAGGATTCACTGGACCTAATTGTAATGTTGTTGATGTATGTCTAGGGTATGTCTATCACTATTCATATATAATCTATTCTATCCTTATATTGTTACAGTAATGCAGCATGTACTGTCTTTGGTCCATCTGCCGTATGTCATATCGAAGAGTCAGCAGTGATTGCCCCCAGGGCACAATTACTCAAAGATACTCCATTTGATTGTAAATGCCCTCAAGAAGGAGATTTGGGTGAGTATGATCATATAGATATCGATGAATGATATAATATGAATATGATTATAGAATGGATTGATTGTATCAATCTTCATACATCTCCATCTCCATCAATCTCAACTACTACTCTATCATCTATACCTTCATCATCATCTAATTCATCATTAATCATTCCTCCTTTATCTCCTCTCTTCCCTAATCTATCTACATCTACACAACAAACTCTTCCATTCAATCCCAATCTATCATCATCTCAAGGATTCCTTCCTAATCCTTCATTTGGTAGCAGACCATCATCTACAATCTCTCCCTCTCCCTCTCCCTCTCCCTCTCTTCCTCCTCATCAGTTTACATCTCATACAGTGATTCCTCCATTGAGTAGTATAGGAACATCTGAGGAAGAAGGAAGTGATAATATTCCATTCAATCCATCATTATCTATTCAATCTACGTCTTCTCCATCATCTATTCTTCTTCCTACAAATGAAGTACGAATCACACTTCCGCCCCATCGACCTACTCATCTTATCCAACCAGGTACGATAATCGACTAAGTTGATCTATTCAATATGATTATATTCAGAAGTATCATCTCCTCCTTCAACTGAAGATGTACCATCTGTATCGGTTCCCATCCTCCCTTATCCTAATCATAATAATAATAATGGACAACTTCCATTTGTGCCATTCGTAAGTTTATTTACTGATTATATTGATTGATTCAATGCATGATTACAGTACATCTTAATGCACTATTTCCATTCAGGAACAGACTACAACTATTCCCCCTACCACTTCATTCGCTTCTATTTCATCAACTGAAGAGGAAGAGACTACCGTATCTTTCATTCCTACTGATCTACCTTCGGTATCGATTGATGCTATAGAAGTGACATCATCTCCTCCTGAGATTGTTCCTACCACGACAACTACCGTAGTACCCATGATCCATCCTGTTGCACGTAAGATATTATTGATTGATTAATGTACTCATTATACTTATCGATTGATGTATTATAGCATTGGAAGAAGTAGATCCATTCGAGAGTATTGTCACATCAACAGTAGGTGAAGAGGAAGAACAGACTACGGTAGAAGAAGAAGAAATAATCAATACTACCATGACTCCTACAACGACAACTACAGAAGAGATTACGACTACGATCGAAGAAGAAACAGATGCACCTGTACGCTTTTTCATTGATTGAATTTATCGATTGATTGTTTTGTATTGATTATATTCAGATAGTAGAGACTCCTCCTCCATTTATTCCTCATCCAATTGAAGATAAAGAAGAAGAAGAAGTGAAGAGTGAAGAGGAACAATTTGTACCTGTAAGTATCATATTCATATTTCAATGTATTCTTGTGTACTCTGATCATATATATACAATAAATAATATATTATGAGTTGTTGGACAAATGATAGTTGATTGTAGGAGACTCGTCCTCCGTTCATCTTCTCAACTATTCCATCAACTCCATCAACAACTCTTCCATCTCTAACTACTCAACCATCACTTATCTTCTCTCGTCCTCGTATTCCATCTGATTCTTCTTCTTCATCTTCATCATCATCAGATGGATCATCAGATAGACAAGAAGGAAGTGCAGCTGCATCATGGATTGTAGCTATTGTTGCTATTGTTGGTATGTATATTGTATATAGTTATGAACATTCTCTTATCATATTGTAGCTTACAATTTGTAAAGGTCAAATATCTTTCACTTCCAATCAAATGTTTTTCTCTATTTCATCTACTATTGTTAACTTCATTAATGACTGTAGTCATGAACTTTAGACTAATGAATATTGATGATTTCAGTGCTTGGTCTTCTTCTCGTAGCAACAGCTTTAGTTGTATTGAGATATGTGAGACAATCGAGGAAGTTACATGGAAAGTATAATCCTGCTAGAGAAGGTATAGGATAATGATGACATCCATGTCCATATATATCCATTCTATATCTATCTACTAATACTCTATATTAATAGTTGTAGATAGAGAAAGAGTATGGACATATTCATATTAATAGATGAGATGAGAATATATCATGGATGATGTTATTTATTATATCTAATATTATCTAAGATGATGACATTATTTTGTATTTTTAATATTATTATGATTGTTATCATGAAATGATGTATTTCATATTCATCGATGTGATATAATGTTGTTTATCTATGTAGCCATACGGGATACAATATCATTTTTTATCTTTGATCTCTTTCAGAACATGCTCTATCATCAGCCTATGCAATGCCTATGTCATCAGTAACGAAAGAAGAAAGATTGATCTAAGATATCGATTGATTATGGATCGATACAGTATGATATGGATATACCGTATCCTTATTAATCATCTTCTATAATTCGTTAATCTTTCATTCTCGGGTACTGTATTCCTCTAGACGCGTCGCTTGTCACTCCATCTCTCTTTCATTCTTTATCTCTTTCTCTTATTCGATTACAGTAATCCATTATCTATTTCTTCATCTTTTAATATTATCTATTACATTAATCATTTCCATTTATACATAATACTTAATCATTTGTCTTTCTAATACACTAATATGTACACTTCACTTAATATACACCAATCTTGCGATACATTTCACTTTGTTGTCTATATATTCTAATCAATAATTGATAGTTGTGATACCGTAGTCATCATTGTCATTCATTTGCTCACTTTTACCAACTCTTACCATATATATTGATTGATTGATTGATAACTACTTATATCAACCATTTATTCATAGTTAATCATTCATTCTTTCTCTTTATTCATAATTGAATAGAATAGACCGATGTCTCTCATATTTCTCTATTCCCGAGTTATTCCATTTTGATATTCCATATTTATACATAGATGAATTATATTTATATTAATAGATTCTATTATATTGATTGTACATGAATTGTTGATTACATATACTTATAGAATCTCTTCTTAATCATTACTTGATCTATTCATCTTTCATATACTTCTACGATGCATTCATCAGTGCCTCATTCCCCTTCCCCTCTATTCTATCATACTACTGTCTATCATCTTCCTCCTAATCCCGGTTCACATATCTTCCTTTCATTTCTTCTATTCTCTATCAATTTATCCTCTTCATCTTCTCATCTTTCCCATATGTTTACAGGAGAGAAGAATAGGGAACACGAAGACAATGACTCCTCTCTCTCTCCCTCTCCCCTCTCTCCCTCTCCCCTCTCTCCCTCTCTATCCACACTCTCTCAGAAAATGACATCATTGAACGAGTGGATAACATGGCTTTTCCTCTCCCTCTTCCTCTGTCTCTCCCTCTCCTTCTTCCTCTACCCCCCTTCTCTTCTTCCTCTCCCACACTCTTAATTTATTCGTTGCAGAGAATTTGTGTTGTATCTCGCAAGATAAATGATTTGAATATAATGAATGAACATAATGAATATGGTGTGGATACATCTCTTATCATATCTTAATATCATATACTCTTTATCTATATCCCTCTATATTAATATCGGAATGGACATATTGATGTAGTCCTTTGTATAAGATGTTTTTAGTCTTGTCATATGACTTTAATATATAGTATGAGAATGATATCATCTTCGTACTGTTATTATTGATGATTAGATATCTAAGAATGAGAGATGAGACAATAGGAAGAGGAATAAATGATATAGTGTATATTATAATGAATGAGATTGATGATGATGAATAAGAGAAGAGAATGATATCATTCATATGAATAAATGAATGAAGATGAAGAGATTAACTAATCTTATTCTATTAATACAGATAGAAATAGAATAAATAGAACTTATTTCCATCTATCTATGACTCAATACTAGTCACATGATGTTATCCTTGATTAGATTCTATCAATCTCATATTTAGTATCTCTCTCTCTCTCTCTCTCTCTCTCTCCCTCTCTCCATTCATTTCCTTTATTTGGTTGTGTAAACAACTAAATATAGTCCTTCTCCATACCTTCTAGTCCATCATAGATTCTCTTCATCTTCTCATTCTATCATTCCTTTGTATATGATAATGGTCAATATTCATTTTGTAGAAGGTATGAATGATAGTGTATTGGAATGATGTTATTTCATATTTGATCTATAGATGAGATGATCATCTATATCTATTCATCATATTCAATCACTAGTTATGTCTATCATATCTATCTCTTCATAAGGGATATCTATAACATTTGGGAATATAATGTCAATTATATTATCAATTAATATCATTGTTCAATTTGTGATACCGTAATCTCCCTCCTCCTCCTCTTCTCTCCCTTTCCTTTCTCTCCCTCTCCCTTCCTAACCTTCTTTTCCTTATGATATGATTACATCTATACATCATTCCATTTCAATTATCAATCTTATTCATATCAAAGAGGATCCATCTAATACATTCACAAATAGAAGATTGGAAATATATGTCCCACCTTCAATCTCTCCCCCCCTCTCTCTCCCCCCCCCCTCTCTCTCCGTCATCTCTGATTAGTATTGATAATGTATGATCATGATTACAATATAATGAATGTACAGGAAAGATTGATATGTACTATAAGATTCGTGTTGAACATGTGAATTGAAATGAGGAATAGAAAAATATTCACGTGTATTAGATTATATAATTTGTCCTCTTAGAAATATATCAGATTGAGTGCATTGATTTATTTTACTTTTTTTTGTATTTATGCCATTAATGTCAGTCATATTTGCTTTATTCACGTGTATATATGAAGAAGAAGAAGCTTGGATGAATTCACAACGACATTTTACACTCTATAAAAGAGAATGAGAGGTAGAGGGATGGAGAGAGGGGGAGATGTCCATTCTTGACTCTTCTCCTTCATCAGACATGGCCCATGGGTATCCCATGGGATAAACCCACCCGCAAATTTTTTAAAAGTCGGTAACCCACCCGCAAAATTTCGAAAAATGTTGACTTGAAAAAAATTATTAATTAATCACTCATGTCGAAAAAATTTGAAGAAAAGAGTATGGTAGCAAACTGAATAAATGAGTACGAATGTGAAAAGAGTACGATCTTTAAGTTCAGTGAAGTTATAATAGTACGCTGTGTCGGAATTTAACGTTACCAAGAACTGAAATATGAATTGATTCAAAATTTTTTTTTGATTTTTCGTTTAGAGAGTCGCGTACCCACAGAGAACACAGTGGACAATAAGAAATATCAAAATTACAGTGGGAAAGTGTTGTTTGGAGGGGTGCATTTTCAGGCATGATTATCGCGTACTGAATTTATTTTTTCTATTTCCTTGGTCTTAGCATATAAAAATTTTTTTTGCGTCATTTCTCGTCGCGTACCGACAGAGATTCCTATTTTCCATATGGAAATGTAAAACGAACGCGTCAAACTCATTTGCCAGAGCGTTATCCCACCGTAGGTACCATGGGATAACGCGCTGGAAATCCTCTTAAACGCTATGATCACTAAATTTCTTGAGTTTCATGTTTTTCTCTGTCGGTACCCGATCAGATTGAGATGCTATGCATGTAATATAGTGCAGTATTGAACGAAATCGCATATTATTAAAATCAGTTCTCGTTCTTACTGTAGGTTAAATAGTCTAACTGTCAACTGAAATAATAGCGTATTTTTTTAAAAGTTTTAATTTCCCCCATTTTTTGTGTACCCACCCACATTTTTTTGCCGAAAATCTACGTTACCCACCCGCATTTTTTGGGCGTGGGATAACCATGGACCATGTCTGTCCTTCATTCATTCATCCACTCTTCTTCTCCTTTCATAGTCCTTCCCTTCTCCTCTTCCCTCTTCTATTCCTTCTTCTTCTTCTTTTTCAGTTCTTCTTTCATGAAATAGGCGGAGTCATCTCTTTTCTTTCTCTCGTTGTCTATCACTCTCTTCATTCTCTATACTCTCTCATATCTCCTAGTAAAGAGGAGAGAAGGCCTGAGGCAGGCATTGAATGACGTCAGGTGACGTCACTTTCTCTCCCTCTCCTTTTCTCTCCCTCTTCTTCTCTCTCCTCCCTTCACTCTTCTCTTTACTCTCTCTCTTTATTCATCCTTTTTCTCAGTATAATAATCAATAGAAAGAGAACATTCTTCAATAGAGCGAGAGAGGTACAATTGTTGTTACTTGCTCTTAATATCAAACTTATCCCTTCTCTCTCTCTCTCTCTCTCTCCCTCTCCCCCTCTCTCTCTCCCTCTCCTTTCTCCCTCTTCCTTTTCCTATTCCTCAATATTCTCTCCTTCTAGTTTCTTCTTCTCCTTCTCCTTATTCCTCATCTCTCCCTCTCCTTATTCCTCATCTCTCCCTCTCCTTATTTGTGAATGTCTCTCTCTCCTTTCAATCCTTCTTCTTCTACATAGAATGATATCATATTGAGATTGCTTTACTCCACTCTCCCTCTCCTTCTCAATCCCCCTTTCTCCCTCTCCCTCTCCCTTCCCCTTCCCTCCCTCTCCCTCTCCATATCTCGTATGTATTGACAGTATTCTCTATCATTCTTATCTTCTCCTTCTGTAGTCTGATTTCTCTCTCTCCATAATGGGTATGTAGTGTAAAAAGGATT